>JARYGA010002114.1:0-32277 GCA_030545235.1 Helianthus tuberosus
TTAGTACAATATCGTGTTTTATAAATTTAACACTTGACTAATGCGTAAAATGGTCTCAAAATATTAATAAAATCATATCACACCTAACGCACACCAATAGGTATGAGGTCAATTGAAAATGTATGATCGTTGAGATTTAAAGAACTGTTATGGGTGGTTTTCTAGCTCATATATCCTGGATTGTATTCTGACTGTGTTATTTTTATTATGATCAGGATACCAGATCAGGATATTGGTAACATCCTGATGCAGTATCCTGGTAATAACTAATTAGTTCACGTGCAGGTTAGAGAGACTTGCTTATAACAGTCAGGAAGACTGCTTCTCCTGAAGACTCAGACTAAGCTGTTGAGAAGAGAACGTTGAAGCCGCAAAGAAAGGGTCTTCAACGTTCAAAGGGGAATATTCGGAGCATCCCCCGTTTTTAGGATAGGTTGTTAATTCTTTTGCTATATAAAGGAACGATCGGATCATTAGGAACACACAACTTTTTACGCACACTTTTGCTTTCTACTAGCTGCAATAACTCTCAATCACTTACACCTACACTCGAATTACATTGTAACACTTAGTTGATCCGCATCATATCCTGCACTGTATCCTGAAGTTTGAAGCAATAAGAAGAACAAGGCAGCTGCGATTGTCAGCTCCCGAGGTTTTGTGCCGGCGATCTAGATTGATCAAGGGCTTTCCTCGTATATCTCGTGTCACTCTTTACTTTATAGCTCATTGTTTGATTGTCGATATAGCTCGGTATCCTGAGCTATATCCTGAAAACTGTTTTTTTCCAAACAACGTACTCAGATTATTTACAACAGACATTGTTAGCACACTACTTCACTTAACTAATTTGATCACTTAATTGCTTCGGTAATTTTTTACCAAAACAAGAACACTTAGAAAGAATGGAATCGACATCGACGGATTTACCATTAGCGACTTTGACAACGAACGATTTAGGAAACTTAGAACGTCTACACTTAAGCATAGGCTCGAATTCAACGGATACAAAACTTTTATCCACGCCAGTATCAAATAAACATGAAGCATAGTCATTGTTGACGAGAAAGGTACCGTTTATGACGTCGTTGGCATTCTGCGCTTGAGCAGCTGTGATGACGAAGGCTCTGCCTTGAGCTTGCTAAGGCTGCTACTGCTGCTGCTGTTGAGGGTTGTTGTTGTTGGCACGTTGAGGACAAGCGTTTACGAGGTGGTTTGGATCACCACATTTGTAACACACACGACTAGTGTTGGCTTGAGGTTGAGCTTGGTTAGAAGCAGGTTTCTGGGCTACAACGGCTTGGTTTTGATTGGCGGGTGGTTTATAACACTGGGTGGCAAAATGCCCAAACCGATTGCAGTTTCTGCATAAGCGGCATGGTGCATTGGTTGGGTGGTGGTAGAAACAAGTGTTACACTTAGGTTGAGTCCCAGTGTAGGCTTTTCTTTGTGGCTCGGGGTGGGGAGTAGTTGCGACTGATTGAAGTGGTTTAGGGTTTTGCGGAGTGACAACCACACAATTCTGGCTTGAAGCCTTTCGCTTCTTGCCCTTATTCTTGGAGGATGATGGCTTGGGTGTCTCAGTGGTGGTATCGGTAGTAGCTTGGTGAGCATTCTTCGATGGAACCTTGTCAGATGTTCCATGAAAAACACAATTATTGTTGAGCTTGGCGGCCAAACGAAACGTGTCTTCAAGGGTTTTTGGGGAAGCAGACTCGACTAGGTTCATGATTGTAAGTGGGAGGCATCAGATATACTTTGCGATAGCTTTGTTTACAGAGTCGACTTGGCCAGGACACAAAGCACTGAGCTGTTTGAATCATGCTGTCAGACTAGCATTGTTATTCTCTATTTGTTTTAGATTCCAGAATTCATTTTCCAGTTTCTGAAGTTCATGGGGAGGACAAAACTCGTCCTTCATCAACTTCTTCAAATCAGCTCAGGGTAAGGCATGGGCGACTTCGTTCCCATGAGTGTTGTGCTCGGATGTCCACCATTCGAGGGCTCTCGATCGGAACACACCCGTTGTGTTTAGGGTTCGAAGGTTTTCGGGGCAATCACTTTGTAGGAAAGTTAGCTCAATGGCATCGAACCATCGGAGCAAAGTTGTCGCACCTTCTTCGCCTGTGAAGGTGAGGGGTTTGCAAGCCCTGAACTGCTTGAACAAGAACGTCATCTTAGGTGTTTCCACCTTGTAGTCAACAGAGTCATTGGGGGTTTCAGTCACATGTGGGGTTTGAATTTTGCTCACAAGGTCAGGGATAACATTGGCTATCT
Organism: Helianthus tuberosus; assembly: GCA_030545235.1. Lineage (NCBI taxonomy): Eukaryota > Viridiplantae > Streptophyta > Magnoliopsida > Asterales > Asteraceae > Helianthus > Helianthus tuberosus. Next base: position 2,278 of record JARYGA010002114.1, read on the forward strand.
GCTCAGCTATCAATCCTACGAGATCCTTCTTTGATATCGTGTCCTCGTTGTTGGAACCCTTCTTTGAACCAGATCATGACTTCTTGGACCTCTTGGAAAGGCTGCTGGAAGACATCTAAAGGATCGAAAGAGAAGGAAGGATGAGACTTGATCATATAATAAAACTCAACATTTTGCATGCATAAGCATTTAAGATTTCATGTAACACGTATGTTTCACATAATTTGCATGAATTTAACAAGTATTCACAAAGAATAAACACGTATGAATGCGTAAAAGAGTATAAATTTAGTTTGTTCACGAGAATTATTAATGTTTTTGATTGCGAGAGACGTGCGAATCATGCATCGGTTTTGAAATAAACAAGGTATAAAGTATTAAAAACACATAGAAATTGAGATAATATAAAAGAGAGGCTTGATAAAACATTGGAGTGTTTCGAGTCTAGAAACTTCATCTATTCCAAAGTGAATCTAAAGTCCTTTCAAATTAGGGAAACGTGCTTTGGCCTATAGGTAAAATACTCTCGTCAAGAAGCGATTAACAGTATTTTACCCTTCCAGTTACTACACGTCCCTAATCGATTGAAAATCGAAACTTTGGCGGGATTGAAAATCGAGGAATAGGACTAGTCAACAAGATGCGGGTTTCACCCCTAACTTGACAACAAAGTACCCTACATGTGGTTGGTACTCGTCGAGTCAAGAAAGTTAATTCCGACACTTTGACGAGGGTCCACAAGAGTTTGAATTGGAAATTTACCATCAAGATGTGGATTTCACTTCTAACTTGATGGTGTAATTTCGTGCAAAATCGAATAAGCGGATTGAGAGTCATTCACCAAATTATGGGTTTCACGCCTATTTTGGTGAAATCGTCTCGTTTGTATAATACGAGTGTCTTCAAGTCTTTAACGTGTATTGTGTAAATGTCTTAGAAAAGACATATTGTAAATATTAAGACAAAAAGAAGAGATAGAAGCAAATAGGAAGAAGTAACAAATTAAACAAATATCAAGAATGGTCAAAGTATGGTACCTACTATAGACTAGGTCGAACATGGCAATTCTACCTAATTCCCTATTGTTATGGCTCTGATACCAATCTGTCACACCCCAATCGATGCCGGAAACATCGGAGTGAGACGAACGAGATTGCTCAAAGACTTCATAACACTATTGTGACAATATTTAATTCAAAAGTTGATTTCATTCATACGAAATTGTCAAGTTACAAATAAGAAAATCAAAGTACAACAACAGAAATTCAATATGTGTTTCTAAAGTCGTCCCTACTAGATTTCATCAAGATCATCATCATCAACCTGCAACATGTTTAAAAGTATAATTCAACATACAAAGCATTGGCGAGTACACTAGTTTAATACATAACATAAGTATAAAATATTTTAACTAATCCACATAGAAAACTAAGTTATCAAGATTAACGTAAAACTGGCATGTGAATATTCAAGTCAACCCAAGTTTTAACGCAATGATTAAAGACTTAACATGACCTCACGAACATGGGCGGTGCGTTACTCCTATAGCGCTATACATGTTAAGGGTAGGCTCGTATGAAGTTAATGACTAGTTAATCACAAAAAGTATAACCCCAGAATAACGAATCAAGTATAACATATGTATGTATGTATGCATGTATTGGATTTGTATTTGCATAAAGTATAAGTGTGATTGTGATTTTCATGGATTAAACATATTGCACCCAAAAGTGTAAAAACATAAAAATGGTGTTCGAGTGTACTCACGGCTTTGCAAAGCTTTCCTTTGAATCCCGTGAATAGTTTGTGAGTGTGCGGATGGAACACCGAGGTCACCCTACATGGGGTAAACGAAGGGGTGTAAGTAACGGAATTAAGATGGAAGATTCGTATTGGAATTTAAAGTACAAAGAGTATATATGTATGAAAGTATTATCTAGTCTAAGTACTCGTTTTTTACATTAAGTTGCATGTGATTTCATGGGTCCTAGTTTGCCCATTAGAATCATCAACAAGAGACTTAGATTTGTAGATAAAGTAGCCTAAGTTTATGACAAATAACCATGACCCGATTATCATCATAGATTCATCCATGTTCATATATATATATATATATATATAGTTATAATATTAACCTAAGCTAACTCCATCATAAGTATCATAGATTGTCATGTAAGTCAAGCATGGAGGTTTAACCTTGTTGTATGATTCACCACTACACAAATCATCACAAGGATGATTCGGAGGGTCATGAATAACAAGAAATAAAACTAACTAATACATTCTCAAGTAGCCAAGTAAGTCCTAACCCGGGTGAGCCATCGCAACATGGAAAGTGTTAACTAAGTGTTGGAGGCGAGGAAGAGTTATGTTACTTTGATACCAGAAAGATACTTGAGTGTTCATACACAAGGTTCACAAGTGAGGTAATGGAACTAGATTGGAAAGCCAAAGCTCCCACGGTTCACACTTTTACAAGTCACTAGTTCAACCATATGGAAGATGGTGAATCGTGTTTATAACATATATGAACTTATAGTAAAGAGTTTTGAACTCATAGCTTGATGGAAATCAACCTCAATACAAACCCACAACTATGGACTAAGTTATGAGCTTGGTGGTTACAAGATTTCACAAAGTTTTAGCAAATAAATTGAAGGTATTTAAACATGAACAAAAACAAAAAATAAATCTCACTTTGGACCTCATATATGGTGAGGTTTCACCTTTGTTTTCCATGGCAAACTTGTGAAAACCTTCCTAGAGGTTATCCAAGTAAGATGGAAGAAGAAACAAGAAGAAATTGAGTGAAGAAGTGAGCTAGAACTCACTTGAAAGCCTTGAAACTTTCTACTAAAAAATCAGAACTTTTGAGAGTTCTTGAGAGGATTTGAGAGTGATTGTGGAGTTTGGAAAGTGAAAATGAGTGTTAGAATGGTGGTATTTATAGTGGGAGATTAGGGTTAGGAGTTAAGAGTGTATTAAAGGGAGTTAGGTGGTTAAAGGTGAAAAAGTGACCAATGCGCATGCTGATCTGAATCTGCCGCAGATCGATACACGCAACGCGTCGCAGGAGGGAAGGAGGGCCTGTGAGCGTGTCGCTAATGTGTGTAAAATGCAACATATAAATTACATCAAATGAAGCATAAAACTAACCCCTTTTTAGTACTAATGTTGGAAAAAGTGTGCTTTTGTCTTCCTTTTGTATTTGCAGGACCAAATGAGCTTAAATGAACAAAAGGAACAAATATGCAGCAAAAACTAACATAAATACAAGAAAAGGAATAAACGTGGCATGCCCAACCTCTCAACAACATCTCCCCAAGCAAAAACAAGATAACAGAAGGCTGACCATGGCCTCGTGCCCAGCGGACACGGGGGCATGGCCAGAAGCCTGCAGAAAAGACAAAGCTATAGAAGCTTCTATTCCCAGCACAGGGGCGTGCCCAGCTCAACACGGGACATGGTCAATGCTAAGATTCGCAGAATCTTGCAAATTTTGATAGTACAGATACGCTTCTGCACACGAGGCCGTGCCCTGCCAACACGAGGGCGTGTGGAGCTAATGCAGACAAATTGCAATTAATGAAGAAAGAGAAATAGGACGGCCACGGGGCCGTGTCCAGCGGACACGGGGCAGTGTCCGGGCTTCTGTGCAGGCTATAAATAGGGGTGGTTGGTTCACTTCAAAGACATCCCTTGGCAAACCACCTCTCTCCCACTTCACCCACACTCCACCACCATCACAACACCCACATCCACCACCATCATCCATTATCCACCTAGAGTGTGTGTAGTAGTCTTGGGATCCAAGATTAATAGTAAGAGTTCTTGATAATCAAAGGCCATGTTTGCCTAAGTCTCTTACATCACTTGGTGAAGACAAGCATTTAATGTAATACTTTTGATTTTTAATCTTTTCGCACTTTTTATTTGGTTTTGTATTAATTACTTTAATAACTAGTTTCTTATGTTGAAGGTGAAACTTCCTTATCATTTGTCCGTGGTGTCTTGGCGTTATTTTACTGTCTATATAAAATAAAAGATTTTCACCATTCATATCTCTACGGTCTATATAGAGATATGTTGGCAACCTGGTCGGGGTTAAAGGAATGGTTTGGTAAGATTCTTGCCTTGTTCAGTGTATAGGTCCTGCAAGGACCTGGGTCAAGCTTACTAGGACCTCCTTCAATACCTACTGGTATTGGATGGCGGGGGTGCGAATGGATTGACCCCCTCATATGTAAACTACTATTAATACATTAACCTGGCTATTTGGGATTGTATCCCTTCTGTCTCAACCCACTTAGCCGAGGGTAACGTCACCTTCAAAATAGGGGCCTACCACATTACGCATTAATAACTTAATTAATTATCTTTCAATATTCCGACCCTTTGGGATTGTATCCTTGCTGACTCAAACCACTGGGTTGAGGTTAACGTCACCTTCAAAAGAGGGACCTACTATTTTAACTAAGATAATCTCTTAAAAAGTGCAAAAGTGCGGAAATCATCAAAGGTTACATTAAAAGCGAGTCGGATCCAAGTGATTCATCTTGTCTATCTGTTTTATTTTATTTTTATTTTTCATCATTTTTTGTTTTTATTTTCATGTTTAAAACCTTCTCTAAAAGTTTTGATTTGATTAGACGTTGAGGATAAACCAGTACTAAAAGCTCTTGTGTCCTTGGACGACCTTGGTATCTTACCAACGCTATACTACGCTCACGATGGGTGCACTTGCCCATATGTGTGTTTAGTGTTAGTAGAATTTCGTGTTTTATAAATTTAAAACTTGACTAATGTGTTAAAAAGGGCTTAAAATATCAATAAAATTATATAACGCTACACACGCATCAAGTTTTTGGCGCCGTTGCCGGGGACACAAGGATTTTAAGAAAGTTAGGAATCAACGGCCTAATCATTTTTCTTATTTTTTTCATTTTTTAGGATTTTCTAGATTTTTCAGCTTCTGCAGAGCTCAGCACGGGGTCGTGCCCGCTGAACACGCCACCGTGCCCAATCTTTGATACTGGCAATCCTGTTTTAAGTCAGACAGTAGCTGAACACGGGGCCGTGCCCACTGAACACACCCCCGTGCCCAAGTTTCAGTTACTGAAAATAGAACCGTAAGATCCCGACGGTTGGTAATTTCTGGCATAAATATGAGTGATACTGATCATTTTTACATTCGCTCCTCTTATGATGCGTGGTGTCAAATATGTGGCGGATCTCATGAAGATTTAAAATGTTATTTTTTTAAATTACACTCCCCACTATATAGACCCATTGTTTTCCTGTAGCCTTAAGATGGGCGAAAGTAAAAACAATCCCTATCTCTCTCTCGAATGCTCTCAATCATCTCTTCTGGATGAAATGATTCTCGAAGAATTATTTCAAATGGAAGAAATAATTCTCCAATTGATAAGAGAACTTGAGATGGAAATAACTAATCCATCTGAAGACGACGATCAAGGAGAATTATTGAGAACGCATTCGGATTACAACAACATCGTTGCTCCCGAAAGCACCTCTAACTCTTGTGAGGACTTGAGCGATAGTCGTCCCTGTGTCGATTGTACCGTGAAGGACTCCCCATCGGTCTCTGCGGATGCATACATAGACTTGAGCGATTCGATATATACCTTCTTTAACGAGAGCCCAGATAAGGAAAATAAAGGTTGGTTTCGCTCACCGATATTTAGCTTAGGATTCACCCTTTCCGATAACCTCTTGCGTTCTTGTCTAAAACTAGGGCAATTAAGGTACCTCAGGCACTTTGGTGTTGTTCCGTCCAATAATGAACCACCCGATCCGGATAAATTCCTTGAAAATAGACGAAACTTCATAAAAACTTCTGGCCACGGGGCCGTGTCCAGGTCAACACGCCCCCGTGTCCACCTGAAGATTCTTGTCTGACTTTAAGTCAGAATACGGACAAAAAGTGTCAGAAATTTGTCTGCACACGGGGCCGTGTCCAGCCGACACGGGGCCGTGTCCAGCGTGATGTCGTTTTCTATAAATGCAGCAAGATTCCTGCACACTTGGACTCATTCCAAAGACAAAGATCTGGTGGGATCTTCACATATACCCTACAAGGTATAGTCTAAAGAAGGTTCTCAACAACCATCTTGTCTTTTCTACTTTTGTCTATTGCCTTCTTCTTCATTCTCTCCTCGAAACCTCCATTAAAACTTGAAATCTCCATGATTTCAAGCTTTATTGTTATAATTGTTAGGTTTTTATTCAAGGAATCTTATCAAAAATAAGTTTTACAACATTGTTTTAAGTTATTTCTGCTTAAAAATGCTTCAAAAGTCAAAAAAATAATTTAAAACTATAAGATTTCTTGTTTCAAAAATCTGCAGAGAGGTGGCCACGGGGTCGTGCTCAGCGAGCACGGGGCCGTGGCCGGAGTACTGTTTCATTAATTTGAAATTTCTTTCGGTTTGTTTTCATAGAATGTCGAGCCAGAATAGCAGAACCTCTTCAGCACATTCAAGGAACAGCCGCAGGGAACGAAGGCCTTCGATCGAAGCAACCCTTGTGCGCTATGTGATGGCACTAAGAGAAGCTCTCGACGAAATGACATCCGTAAAAGAAGTCCTTATCGACTGTATCAACTATCTAATGGTGGGGCTAGAAAATTGCTTCCAAGAAATCAACCTTTTGAACCAAAGGTTGAATATTCTTGCAATGCCTCCTATGGAACCAATCCTTCCCCAAGAAGATTGGAACTTGGCGCAAGAAGTCACTAACCCCACCGGGTGGGATGACATCCCCGCAGAACCTCCTCTTGACAACCTATAAGAGGTTCTGGTGGAAGTCACACCCCCTGAAAACGAGGATGCCAACGAGCCCGCCTTCCTTCTCCCTCGGGAGATAGAAGAATGGCTTAACGATGTGTGAGGGGCCCTTTCCAGAGAAGAAGTTCTACAAGCCTTGTTCAACCGAAAAAATTATCTTTCGGAAATTCTTTTCTTAAAATAACCAATTTATATAGGCTAGGACTTCTTTGGAGTTTGTGATTTCTTATGTTTCATGACCTATTTATCCAGATTTAGTTTATGTTTTTAATTTTTAGGAAATTATGTAATTCACTCTTGAATGAATGATGGTTTTTAATGGTGTTTGGATGATGTTGTAATGGTTGAATGCACTTGAAATGGTGGAGGTTACTAAGGGAAACTTGAACCCATACCCCATGCACAAAAACAGAGCCTCTCGACAATTTTTCTTCATTACAGCAAGTTCAGCACGGGGTCGTGCTCAGCCCAACACGCCCCGTGCCCAAAGATCTGCAGAAAACGCCCAGTTTAGGTAACTGGACACGGGGTCGTGTTCACTGAACACGCCCCCGTGCCCAGCCTTCTGTTAATTATAATACTGGCGATCTGAACACGGGGCCGTGTCCAGTCGCCCAGTAACATAAAAATTTGTTTTTAAACACCTTTTTACACATTTAATCAACCTAAAAACTTATTTTTGGGACACATTGAGGACAATGTGTAATTTAAGTGTGGGGGGGGGGGATGCTAAAACCTTGAATTTTGCAAGTCCTTATAACAAGACTTACACAAAACTCTATTGGAACCGCTAATCACCCCAATTTTTTTCAAAAACTTTTCATTTTTTTACTTGTCTTGGTTTAATTTGGGAATAACAAGTTTTAAAAAGGTTATATTTTTAGAAATTTACAACCGATAGCGTCGTGATAAAAAGAACCAACATAAGAAAATTATGAAACGGCATGACAAATCTAATTAAAATTTGATTATATATACTTGATCTCATTATAAACCCATTCCCACAACAAGTGAGTTTTGAGCCTTTATTGAGCATACCTGCATATATCTTTAAACTAAATGCTCATTTTTCGTTTCTTGTGTGAATAGCCGTTTGGTTCTTACGACTTTAGAACTTTCCTAAACCTTTTCATTTCTAAACCCACAAAACAAACACCCTTTACCCACCAAAATCTTTTTCATTTTAACCCTTTATTTTAGTAAAAAGCTCGGTTTTCTTGTGACGTTCGTTATTAAAACAAAAAAAAATGAAGCTTAGCAATAAACAAACAAGTTCCCCAAAGAAACTTTGTTTGAAAGTGTTTAGTTTGAATAAAAGTCACAAAAACGAAAAGTTTTACGACGACCGATGCTTTTTAAGCTTTTAGCCCTTTTACTAACCACTAATCCAAAACCACATACTTTTAACCCAAGTCTATCCATTTCCCCAAGTCCTCTTGATATTTACAAAGGTTTATAGTTAAAAAGGAGGAGGATTGATTGCTTGGCAAGCATATGGTAGGAGTAAGTTCCATGCCGGTCCCGAGTGTTTCACAAAAATACATATTCAGCCGAGTGTTGAGTGATCTCCCGTGAGGTATGTGAACTTGTATATAAATGGAATTTTAAAAAGGCATGCTATGCCCAAATAAGTAATTTCTCTTATGAAACGTTCTAAATAAATCATAACGAATGGGATTGTAAATAGCATAAAAATAAAACCCAATAAAGATCTTAGATTCTCGACACTCAAGACAAGCCTAAAACTTCTCTTCTACCCATTCCATTTGGGTGTGTAAGCCACATAATAAAGAGTTTTGCTTGAGGACAAGCAAAGATTCAAGTGTGGGGGTATTTGATGTGTGTAAAATGCAACATATAAATTACATCAAATGAAGCATAAAACTAACCCCTTTTTAGTACTAATGTTGGAAAAAGTGTGCTTTTGTCTTCCTTTTGTATTTTTAGGACCAAATGAGCTTATATGAACAAAAGGAACAAATATGCAGCAAAAACTAACATAAATACAAGAAAAGGAATAAACGTGGCATGCCCGACCCCTCAATAACATCTTCCCCAAGCAAAAACAAGAGAACAGAAGGCTGACCACGGCCCCGTGCCCAGCGGACATGGGGGTGTGGCCAGAAGCCTGCAGAAAAGACAAAGCTATAGAAGCTTCTATTCCCAGCACAGGGGCGTGCCCAGCTCAACACGGGCCGTGGTCAATGCTAAGATTCGCAGAATCTTGCAAATCTTGATAGCACAGATATGCTTCTGCACACGGGGTCGTGCCCAGCCAACACGGGGGCGTGTGGAGCTGATGCAGACAAATTGCAATTAATGAAGAAAGAGAAAAAGGATGGCCATGGGGCCGTGTCCGGGCTTCTGTGCAGGCTATAAATAGGGTGCTTGGTTCACTTCAAAGGCATCCATTGGCAAACCACCTCTCTCCCACTTCACCCACACTCCACCACCATCACAACACCCACATCCACCACCATCATCCATTATCCACCTAGAGTGTGTGTAGTAGTCTCGGGATCCAAGATTGATAGTAATAGTTCTTGACAATCAAAGGCCATGTTTGCCTAAGTCTCTTACATCACTTGGTGAAGACAAGCATTTAATGTAATACTTTTGATTTTTAATCTTTTCGCACTTTTTATTTGGTTTTGTATTAATGACTTTAATGACTAGTTTCTTATGTTGAAGGTGAAACTTCCTTATCATTTGTCTGTGGTGTCTTGGCGTTATTTTACTGTCTATTTAAAATAAAATATTTTCACCATTCATATCTCTACGGTCTATATAGAGATGGCGTTATTTTACTGTCTATTTAAAATAAAATATTGGCTACCTGGTTGGGTTAAGGTAATGGTTTGGTAAGGTTCTTGCCTTGTTCAGTGTATAGACCCTGCAAGGACCTGGGTCAAGCTTACTAGGACCTCCTTCAATACCTACTGGTATTGGATGGCGGGGGTGCGAATGGCTTGACCCCCTCATATGTAAACTACTATTAATACATTAACCCGACTATTTGGGATTGTATCCCTGCTGACTCAAACCATTTAGCCGAGGGTAACGTCACCTTCAAAAGAGGGGCCTACCACATTACGCATTAATAACTTAATTAATTATCTTTCAATATTCCGACCCTTTGGGAGTGTATCCTTGCTGACTCAAACCACTGGGTTGAGGGTAACGTCACCTTCAAAAGAGGGGCCTACTATTTTAAGTAAGATAATCTCTTAAAAAGTGCAAAAGTGCGGAAATCATCAAAGGTTACATTAAAGGCGAGTTAGATCCAAGTGATTCATCTTGTCTATCTGTTTTATTTTATTTTTATTTTTCAGCATTTTTAGTTTTTGTTTTCATGTTTAAAACCTTCTCTAAAAATTTTGATTTGATTAGACGATTAGGATAAACCGGTACTAAAAGCTCTTGTGTCCTTGGACGACCTCGGTATCTTACCAACTCTATACTACGCTCACGATGGGTGCACTTGCCCATATGTGTGTTTAGTGTTAGTAGAATATCGTGTTTTATAAATTTAAAACTTGACTAATGTGTTAAAAAGGGCTTAAAAGATCAATAAAATTATATAACGCTACACACGCATCAGTCGCCTGGCTTACTCTCCGGACAAACTTTTAGTTTTGGCACATTTGGTCCATGTAGTTCGGTCCTTGGCATATTTTATGGCATTTCTTGTATGTTTAATATGCAATTAAGTATATAGGGGGAGGTTCATTTGAGAAGAAAATTAAATTGAGAAGAAAAAGAACAAAGGGTACAATTGTAAAACATTAAATAGTTTTTCTCTCATCTCATTTATTATTATTTTTTACTAATTAATTAATCATAAAGACTATCATCCTCCACACAAAACTTTTTGCCTAGACACATCAAAATTTATCCTACACGTTTTTGAAATTTATCCTACACATACTGAAATTTATCCTACACAACTCGTAATTCATCCTACACACCTCATAATTTATCCTACACTTTAAAATATTTTTTTTCTTCTTTGAAAAAAATATAATTTTTTGAAAATAAGTTACAATTTTAATTTAGTTAGGCTATTAAAAAGGAAGACTAACAATTAATGATCTATCTAATTTTACCAATATACCCTTACACCCATATTAAATACAAAAATTAAATGAAGTAAAAGGAAACATTCTTATTGGTTGAAGATTGTTCTTTTTTATTCTTACAAAAAAATTCTTCTCATTTGAACCCTCCACTAAGTATATATTATGTATAAAAGTATAACTTAGTATTGAGAACATGTAATTAAGTATTTTTATGTATAAAATCATGTATTTATGACTGATTGCTAGTAAAACAAGTACATGTTTGTGCGTGAGGGAAATGTATATCAAATATGCATGTGACTTGAATATAAAACGAGTATGTATAATCAAGGTGTAAATTCACATAAAATATCAAGTTTTTATTACGATCAAAGCCTCAGATTAGAACGATTTGAATTGAAATATGATTACAAGAGAAACAAGTTTCCAAAAATTGAAGTACAAGACAAACTTGCTAAATATGGAAAGTTACGAAAAGCGAGGCGTTACAATCAAATGTATGAAAATTTCCTTAATGAGGATCTTGAGAATAAATCAATTGGAAAGGAGATGTATCACCCAATAATTTTAAGAGTAAAACATTTTGCTATGTAAGTTTTCAAACAAAAAGCACCCGTCCAATAAGAAGTCGGTACATACGCATGTAAGTAACATTGCAAGACCCGTTTCAACAATGCGTGGTGTTTTTTTTTTCTTCACGACCATTTTGCTACGATGTGTATTGACATGGAAGTTGATGAAAAGTGCATTGTCTTCCAATACTTTGCGAACAATGTGTTAACAAATTCAGAACCACCATCAAATTGACATACCTTAATTTTTCGTGAGTATTGTGTCTCAACAAGTTTACAAGTTTAATGAAGACACTGAGAACGAAGTAAAACCGTGTTTTTGTTTTTAAAGGATATATTCATGTAAACTCTGAACTATCGTCCACAATAACAACATAATACCAATAAGCATCGGGATAACCAACTGGTGTTGGAACCTACAGGTCACAGTGTATGAAGTGTTATAGATATAAAGACCTCTCCGAATTAGGCTCAAAAGGTAGTCTATGACATTTAGACCGTTGACATGACCTGCAAACAATAGGTTTAGGTAACAAAGAAGTAACATGCAAAGCATACATTTATGCAACAAATAAATAATATCAAAAGATACATGTCCAAGATGGTTTTGCTACATTTCATAAGAGACTTATTTAAAACACCATGCTTTGTAGCAAGAGCTTGAGGTGCATCTTTAAGCACATATAGTCCATTTTCACAACGCCCTTTAGCTAGAACCCCATTTGGTGTTGCGGTCCTGAATAGTAAAAAATAGTTAAGATAGAAAAACATCACAGAGAGGCAAATGGCTACCAACAAAGGAAGTACCCATGTGTGTAATAGGGAAATAATTACTATTACTAAAAGTTACGTGCATGTTACATTGATAGGGAGTGGAGTGATGAAGAGTAGGTAACATGATAACAATCCAATCAAGATGTCTTGGGTAACACGACTGGTATAAGTGGGTCATTGCTTTCGAATCAGTAGTCCAATCGAGAGTGTCTTGGGTAACATGACGTTGCGCGTGAAAAGCCTTGGCAAGATCTTCATCCGCAAATGTAGCACGACTGGTGTAAGTGTGTAAAAAGGGACAAGATGATGCATAATAGCCATTAGTGTGGAAAAGTTGACAATAGGAAGGTCTACGACAAGATCCAAGGCCGACACCACCACCACCACCACCACGGGAACCACGATAGCCACCACCACCATGAGATGAGTGCTGACCACGGCCACGATTCTGTAAAAAAGGAGATCGATTATGTTGGGCACTGAACCTGCAATAAGAGGGGTGGTTCCATGAAGAGATCGAATGTAACGCCCCAAAATTCGAACGCATATATTCGCCCTATGTTTCCACATATGATATGACACGAAATAAAATAAAATAGGTTATTTAACCTAGTTAAAATACTTAGTCAAAACAAGTAAATAATGAATTTGGTGACAATTGTGATGGTGTGACAAACTAGAGGGACTAAACTTGGAAAAAATGAGTCAAGTTTAGTTAAATTAGAAGATTCAGCATTATGTGGGGGTGTTGGTGGTGTGTGTCGACACCCACAGGAGAGAAGGAAGGAAGAATGCTCATGTTGATGCAATTTGACCAAATCAAAAGGGAGATTCAACTCAAATCTTATGCATGAACTCAAATCCATGTTCATCTAGACTTGTTATACATGAGGTAAGTTGTAGAATCCAATTTGGTGAAGTTGTATGAAATGGGTTGTGTTCAATCCGTGAATTTATGTGAAATTAGAATGATAATGAAGTAGAATCATCTCATGAAACATGAATCATGCTCGAAATTCTGATTATTTTGATGTTTTAATAAAAACCCACTTATGGAAGTAATGTCATGAAGATGATGATGTTGCTTATGCTAGATAGAGTGTAGTTTCGATATGTATGAAGTTTGATGTTTTAGATTATTGCTAAATAAATCTGATTTAGAAGGAAAGTTATGAGAAATTAGTTGAAATTGATAAATGAAAACAAGAAATGGGTAACAAAGCATGAATGGGTTGTATATGAGGCTTAGAACGTTGTATGCACACCAAGTGTTTGATGAAATGCTTAAGTGACAATTAAATGTGGAATTATATGCAAGTTGTGAGTAAATAAGTTTAGAAAGTGATAATGAAGTAGTTGTTAGCTAACTAATATGTGAAGTGTGTTTTAGATGGAGTTCATGTGGAAAATTGAATGGTTATTATGATATGGTAGAAGCATGCATTAGGAGTTTGTATTCTATGCTTGAAGATACGGTACACCTTATGCGTTTAGTTGATTTGGTGGTAGGGGTCAAGGGGTGAAAGTGGTGTCTTTGTATGGTATGTGGATTTCTAGTAAGGTTAATGTCGGGTTCAAGGATAGTGTAAATTAGTTGATCTTGAATGATGTTTTTAGTCATGAAATTATGAGATGACTAGTATGGAAGGAATTGTTTATGTGGTGTGCATATATGATCTTGTGGTCGCATGGTGTTTTACTATGTGAGTAGGGAATGTATTTGATGTCCGTAGTATAATCGACTAGAATGATGCGAATATATGGATTAGATTGATAATTCATAAGATAGACAGTTGACTTTCTGAAAGTCAACTGTGTATGAATAGCATAACAAAGCTTTGTCACAAGTGTCATGTTAGAGAAATCATTAAGTACATGCTATGTCCATATGTGAGTTTATACTAACGAAGTGGCAACCATGATGACATGAAAGTATAGGATCATGTCAAGATGGGAAGGCATGGAAGGCTAACGGAAAGAATAGGAGGAAGCACGTACGAAACGGGCACTCGAGGTAAGTGACTTTCGAATCACTTCTTAGTATACATATAGAGTTTTCTTGTTTATGGATGAATGGAGATGATTGATGTATATAAAATGGCTCTAGGAATTATGTAAAAACCCCACCTCTAGTGCCATTCCCGGTTGTAAGGCAAAAAGGAAGCAAAATGTAATCATTTCCTCCACTTAAAAACCAACTGGTCCGCAGCTGTTTTGCACTGCCCGTCGCCGACGGGTATAGGCCCGTCGCCGACGGGTTTGTATGGTGATGATTTCTTTCGACGCCTTAGATTCCTGTCTACGGGCTTGTGTGCTTACGGGTATTTCCCGAACCCGTTGGGGACGGGTTCATACCCGTCGCCGACGGCTTGTCTAACTTGGTTTTTCCCTTTTTCGCGTCATGCATTCCCGGTTGACCCGTAACGCATCCTGGTGCTCCGGTTTTCAACCACGTATCAGTAAGTGGTATGTACGAGTTAGTAAGTATGTATGAATGTATTTAGGAAATTACGTAAGTATATGCACGTGTGAGCGAAGGTATGTACGTGTGTAGTTATGATTCATTTTATGAATGCATGTAAGTATGTAGTTATGTATGCATGTATGTATATATGTAGGTATCAGTGTATGTATGTACGCAAGTAGTTATGTATGAGCATGAGCATTATGTATTTAATATGAAGGTACATACGTGTGTAGGTATGAACGTATATATATGTGGATGCAAGTATGTATGTATGTATGTGAATCGGTAGGTATGTATGTATGCATGTATGTATGTATGCATGTATGTATGTACGTATGCATGTATGTATGTATGTATGTATGTATGTATGTATGTATGTATGTATGTATGTATGTATGTATGTATGTATGTATGTATGTATGTGAGTAGGTATGTGTGTATGTAGTTATTTATGTATGTATGGAAGTACGTGTGATCGTATGCAGGTATGTAAAGACGTAGGAACGTATGCAGATGTGTATTTATGTATGTATGAAGATACGTATGAGTGTAGGCATGTATGTAGAGACGTATGAATGTAGGTACGTATGTAGAATTGTATTTATGAATATATGAAGATACGTATGAGTGTATGCATGTATATAGAGAGGTATGGATGTATGCACGTGTATATGTAAGTATGATTTTTGATACGTTAAGTGTTAATGATATTAATTGTGTGCCTGGAAAACGAAGATTTATGCAGGTACATTATTGAAGGCTCACCAGGAAATGGATATGCGAATGATATGCTTAAAATTAGAGAGAGAGCTGAATGGAAAGTGTACATGTATGAATCTTGTTTATATGTATAACGTATGCTAATGTTATAAATGTATGTGGTGAGTGCAGGTTGTACGAGAGTACGGGCGATTATCACAAGGAATAGAGATCGAAGGCCGAGTCACAAGGTAGATTGTACGGGAATGATCGATTGTGTACCCTAGCAAACAGGAAGTTTGCTTTTGTTTAGTAAAAGAGTTATTTTCAAAACGGACTTTCAAGTAAGTCAAGACGTTTGTAATGAAAGAAATTTTATGGCACGAATTTCCGCTGCGATTTTTGTTAAATACTAGTTAGGGTCTTACAAGTTGGTATCAGAGCCCTGGTTTGAGAGAAATCAAGTATGAGGAGGTAAATACTGGAACTCAAACTCGTGTGCTCTCGTGACCAGGAACCCGTACAATCCAAGACTCGATCAAGATCTAAGGGTAAAAGCCAAGGTAAGTATGTGCTTAAGTGTGTATTGGAAGATAACTAACAATATGTTATGTGTAAGGTAAGCATGGTTGCTTGGAAAGAATGATTTGTGGATGCGGTCTAGCACCGGCACCAAGGTATGTAATATGACATATTGACCCAAGTACATATATTTAATATATGTAAGTACATGTGATGGTAAAACCTATCAATGAAAGGAAAATTTTAAATGAAAAAAAAATAATGATAAGAATGGTAATGAAGTTTTGGAAACGTTACACGTGCCGAAACCTAATTCTTCGGACATAAGGTGACAATTACACGAAGACACGAAACTAGTATGTGGGTTGTGTACCTGGCCAGTACACAAGAAACATATGACGTTCGTGAGCCCGTGATAATCGTTACAGGTGTGTCCGTTAGAATCGGGTAGCAGGTGGGCGTATGGGTGAAATGGGTAGTAAGACTATCAGGAGATTGAGAGTACTACGTAAGAGTGAAAAGTGCGAATGATAAGAATGAAGAATGTTGAATCCGTAAGAAAGTACGGATCAACAATGTATGAATGCAATGCTTGAATCCGCGAGACGGATTCAAGGGATGAAAAGCGTAAATGCAATGTTTGAATCCGCGAGACGGATTCAAAGAATGAAAGATATGAATGCAATGCTTGAATCCGCGAGACGGATTCAAGGGATGAAAGGCATAAATGCAATGTTTGAATCCAAGAGACGGATTCAAAGAGTGAAAGATGTGAATGCAATGTTTGAATCCGCGAGACGGATTCAAAACATAGAAGGTACGAAAGGTATGAATAATGTGTTCGAATCCGTGAAACAGATTTAAGATATAAAAGACGGAACTAGTCTACATAAGAAGAAGTCAATAGCTTGACCATGTATGCGTCAAACAAGTCATATAAGTAAATGTAAAGCAAATGAACAAAAGAATGATAGGAATGAAAATATTCGAATGTGTAAGTAATTACGGACCAGACAAGTAAATATTTCTTAAGTGATATGATTCAAATTATGCTTAAACTTTCATGTATATATATATATATATATATGAATATATTTATGCAAATGCGTTGCATGCAAGAATGGTCGAAAGGATAAATGGGTCATACGGGTCAGATGGCGATTGCCATTTGAACTCGTTAGTTAATGTTTTGATATGTTAAGTTTTGTACTCATAGGTGAGCTTGATGAATGGACACGCAATGTCACCAATCAGAAAGGAATGATCACCGTAAGATAAAGATGACGAATCAATGGAATCTACTTCCGTCAGATATCATAGTGTGATAAACCTATCAAGATCAGTGAAAGAATTCTCATGAGCGGAAGCTCATTACACGGATGAATGAGATCAATCCTGGGATGGTTTGGATTTGTAATGAAGTGGTCGGTTTGCTTTCGCAGGTCGTGGCATTATGCCAAAATAGTAAGGTTAGTGAATTGTTTAATATGTGAATTTAAGTATAAAGTTATGAATTGAAAAAGTACTTCCGCACGAACCAGTGGTAACGCAAGATGTGATATGATAAGGAAGGGTTGACTTTTAGAAGTAGGCTAAGAATGAGTTTTAAATCTGGCTTAAGTAGTAGACAGTGCATGTATGAGTAAGAAGGTAGAAGTAAAACTCCAAGTATATGCGAAATTATTAGAACTAATACTAACGATGAATGTGGTAGCAAGTTCATATGAACTTCATTTTGCTTTTATGTAAATCATGGTAGTAAACCCTTGGGTTTGCTTCTAGTTTGCACACTTTAGTTCTAGTACGATAATGTGATGGTACGATTATATTTATTCATGAATAAGACTTTTGCAAAGATCCTGAATGTATTCATGTGGTATTGAGCATCGTGAATGGATAGATGAAAAAGTATGAGTAGTATTGGTCTACTAAGAATGAGAAAGGTTTCGGGGACGAAACCTTCTTTAAGGGAGGTAGACTTGTAACGCCCCAAAATTCGAACGCATATATTCGCCCTATGTTTCCACATATGATATGACACGAAATAAAATAAAATAAAATAGGTTATTTAACCTAGTTAAAATACTTAGTCAAAACAAGTAAAGAATGAATTTGGTGACAATTGTGATGGTGTGACAAACTAGAGGGACTAAACTTGGAAAAATTGAGTCAAGTTTAGTTAAATTAGAAGATTCAGCATTATGTGGAGGTGTTGGTGGTGTGTGTCGACACCCACAAGAGAGAAGGAAGGAAGAATGCTCATGTTGATGCAATTTGACCAAATCAAAAGGGAGATTCAACTCAAATCTTATGCATGAACTCAAATCCATGTTCATCTAGACTTGTTATACATGAGGTAAGTTGTAGAATCCAAATTGGTGAAGTTGTATGAAATGGGTTGTGTTCAATCCGTGAATTTATGTGAAATTAGAATGATAATGAAGTAGAATCATCTCATGAAACATGAATCATGCTCGAAATTCTGATTATTTTGATGTTTTAATAAAAACCCACTTATGGAAGTAATGTCATGAAGATGATGATGTTGCTTATGCTAGATAGAGTGTAGTTTCGATATGTATGAAGTTTGATGTTTTAGATTATTGCTAAATAAATCTGATTTAGAAGGAAAGTTATGAGAAATTAGTTGAAATTGATAAATGAAAACAAGAAATGGGTAACAAAGCATGAATGGGTTGTACATGAGGCTTAGAACGTTGTATGCACACCAAGTGTTTGATGAAATGCTTAAGTGACAATTAAATGTGGAATTATATGCAAGTTGTGAGTAAATAAGTTTAGAAAGTGATAATGAAGTAGTTGTTAGCTAACTAATATGTGAAGTGTGTTTTAGATGGAGTTCATGTGGAAAATTAAATGGTTATTATGATATGGTAGAAGCATGCATTAGGAGTTTGTATTCTATGCTTGAAGATACGGTACACCTTATGCGTTTAGTTGATTTGGTGGTAGGGGTCAAGGGGTGAAAGTGGTGTCTTTGTATGGTATGTGGATTTCTAGTAAGGTTAATGTAGGGTTCAAGGATAGTGTAAATTAGTTGATCTTGAATGATGTTTTTAGTCATGAAATTATGAGATGACTAGTATGGAAGGAATTGTTTATGTGGTGTGCATATATGATCTTGTGGTCGCATGGTGTTTTACTATGTGAGTAGGGAATGTATTTGATGTCCGTAGTATAATCGACTAGAATGATGCGAATATATGGATTAGATTGATAATTCATAAGATAGACAGTTGACTTTCTGTGTATGAATAGCATAACAAAGCTTTGTCACAAGTGTCATGTTAGAGAAATCATTAAGTACATGCTATGTCCATATGTGAGTTTATACTAACGAAGTGGCAACCATGATGACATGAAAGTATAGGATCATGTCAAGATGGGAAGGCATGGAAGGCTAACGGAAAGAATAGGAGGAAGCACGTACGAAACGGGCACTCGAGGTAAGTGACTTTCGAATCACTTCTTAGTATACATATAGAGTTTTCTTGTTTATGGATGCATGGAGATGATTGATGTATATAAAATGGCTCTAGGAATTATGTAAAAACCCCACCTCTAGTGCCATTCCCGGTTGTAAGGCAAAAAGGAAGCAAAATGTAATCATTTCCTCCACTTAAAAACCAACTGGTCCGCAGCTGTTTTGCACTGCCCGCCGCCGATGGGTATAGGCCCGTCGCCGACGGGTTTGTATGGTGATGATTTCTTCCGACGCCTTAGATTCCTGTCTACGGGCTTGTGTGCTTACGGGTATTTCCCGAACCCGTCGGGGACGGGTTCATACCCGTCGCCGACGGCTTGTCTAACTTGGTTTTTCCATTTTTCGCGTCATGCATTCCCGGTTGACCCGTAACGCATCCTGGTGCTCCGGTTTTCAACCACGTATCAGTAAGTGGTATGTACGAGTTAGTAAGTATGTATGAATGTATTTAGGAAATTACGTAAGTATATGCACGTGTGAGCGAAGGTATGTACGTGTGTAGTTATGATTCATTTTATGAATGCATGTAAGTATGTAGTTATGTATGCATGTATGTATATATGTAGGTATCAGTGTATGTATGTACGCAAGTAGTTATGTATGAGCATGAGCATTATGTATTTAATATGAAGGTACATACGTGTGTAGGTATGAACGTATATATATGTGGATGCAAGTATGTATGTATGTATGTATGTGAATCGGTAGGTATGTATGTACTTATGTATGTATGCATGTATGTATGTATGTGAGTAGGTATGTGTGTATGTAGTTATTTATGTATGTATGGAAGTACGTGTGATCGTATGCAGGTATGTAAAGACGTAGGAACGTATGCAGATGTGTATTTATGTATGTATGAAGATACGTATGAGTGTAGGCATGTATGTAGAGACGTATGAATGTAGGTACGTATGTAGAATTGTATTTATGAATATATGAAGATACGTATGAGTGTATGCATGTATGTAGAGAGGTATGGATGTATGCACGTGTATATGTAAGTATGATTTTTGATACGTTAAGTGTTAATGATATTAATCGTGTGCCTGGAAAACGAAGATTTATGCAGGTACATTATTGAAGGCTCACCAGGAAATGGATATGCGAATGATATGCTTAAAATTAGAGAGAGAGAGCTGAATGGAAAGTGTACATGTATGAATCTTGTTTATATGTATAACGTATGCTAATGTTATAAATGTATGTGGTGAGTGCAGGTTGTACGAGAGTACGGGCGATTATCACAAGGAATAGAGATCGAAGGCCGAGTCACAAGGTAGATTGTACGGGAATGATCGATTGTGTACCCTAGCAAACAGGAAGTTTGCTTTTGTTTAGTAAAAGAGTTATTTTCAAAACGGACTTTCAAGTAAGTCAAGACGTTTGTAATGAAAGAAATTTTATGGCACGAATTTCCGCTGCGATTTTTGTTAAATACTAGTTAGGGTCTTACATCGAATAAACAACTCATGGCTTTAGCCTGAAAGAAAATATCTCAAAAAACCAATGTCGGTTTGGCATCCCGAACGATGATAGAAAATGTCTCAAAAGAGGGGCCGAGACCACAGAGCAACCAATGAAAGTTATCCGCTTCAACAACGGGTTGCCCTGTGGCAGTCACCTGATCACAATATACCTTGAATTGACAACCATAATCATCAACAGTTAAAGTACTTGTCGGGGAGAATCATGCACTGAGTGGAGACACCACATAGACGTGTTGCTATAGGCGGTCTCAAGGGTGGTCCAGACCAGCCTGGCTGTGGTGAGCCCAAGAACGTCACTAGGTGCTTCTTCTAAAAAAGAAGAATTGAGGATTATAACAACTCTTTGATCACGTTCGATACATGACAGTAAGTCTGGATTAACGATATGTTTGTTTTCGATAAGAACAGTGGATGGAGGCTAAGGGGAGGAGCGTCAATACGGGCTAGAAGCTTCTGGTATGTAAAAAGAGTCAATATGGGCTAGAAGCTTCTAGTATGTAAAAAGAGGTATGATCTGGTTACACCATACTAGATAATTAGATGATGAAAGAGTGATCATGTGGTGAAAGGTATTCACAGAAGAAGGCCATCAGTAGATCAAGAGGAAGAAGAAGACGCCATGGAGAAGACAATCGTCAACGAGAATGACGATTAGGGTTGGAGGTGTATGGCTAATACCATATAGAGGTGTTATTGGATCAACCTCAATAAGACTATTCTTTGATTACATATATAAAGTCAAGAAATATAACAATAAATCCTTCAATTAAGGAGTTTAACAAAGAGAAAAAATACACAATTAAATACACAAATATATTCCAATATCATCCAATAATAGTATACACAAATATACTCCAATATCATCCAATAATAGTAAATAGTCGTTACAAGGATATAACATAATTCTTTTAGTATTAAACCTTTGAAAATTATCTCTATTTATTTTTATAATAGTAATAATATTTTAAAGCTTTTATATTTTTTGAATGCCAAAAATTCTATATAAAAATAGAAACGAGCCAATAATGAGTTGTAAAACCCATAAAAATTACAAGATTACATCACGGATACTAAAGTCACACAACCGATCCCAATTAAGAACATGAACTTTAGATCTACATTTAATCAAAAGAAAAGAGGTTTCCTTAATATATTCCACTGTTCTAGCGTACAATATACTTCTATCGTTGAATATCTTATCAATTCTCACCCTCCAAATCTGCCAAAAGGTAGTCACGAAGATCGTTTAACCACTTTCTTCCACTCTGTAAAACCATTAAGATTATGAAAAAATGCCCATTAGTGTTTGACGAGTGAAACTTGTGGCGGGGATCGGAAATTTTAGTCAAATGAAAAACGCTTAATCAAACCAATCGGACAACAATGCAAGACACAAGCGTGTGATCCACCGATTCTTCAACCAAACCACACTTGCAATAAATTGTCATTCTAAGTATGTATGAATATGAAGTTTAGGTTATTTATGGAGAAACATGTTGGAACTAGGATTTATCATCCTCTAAGTTTGGAAATTTTTTATTAATGATATCAAATTCATTATTATTGTACAAGAATATATATTCCAACTAGATTTCTTAAAACATGATGCATAATCCTTGCTTTTGACAAAACTTAAAGAACACTTTGATTACTTGTCAAATATAAGGGTATCCGGGGCACTCCCCTAAGAGGGGAGTCCCCTCTCTTACGCACACCCAATCAGGTTATGCCACGTCAACTCCCCTCTTAAACTCCCCTCGCACCCCAATTTGATGGCGGCACTCCCCTCTTAGGGGAATTGTTTTTTTATTCAAAAAAAATAAATAAATAAATAAATAAAAGTTTTCATTGGTTGAAAATGCGGCTGGCCCCACCATATCATCTCCCCTTCTTCGGTGAACTCCCCCCGACCACCCTCCCCGAATTGGGTCACCGCAGGGATGGCGGCGGTGTTCCCGATCGGGGAATGTGGTCACCGAGCCACTCCCCGCTTGGTGCCCCGGATACCCTAAGATGTTGGAAATGAGTTGTCTATTCCAATTCAAATTGATGGTTATTAGAATCTTACACACTTTTTAGAAATACATTGCAAGAAAATTTACGATAGCTACAACTTATATTCTTACAATGGTCCTTGCTAAGGTCAGAAAAACCATTTTCGCATCAACTTTATCATATACAATGTTTGAAATATTAGATGATGACAAAATGTACCATTCAGTTTAAACAAATATTTCATAGAGGTGCTTTCCTCATATGATATACGCCATGAATTTAGATGAAAAAAAAAAACTCACATGAAGATCCTTTTGAACATTATAGTCATACAATACAGAGGCTGATCGCCCAGATTATTGTAAGAGTCTGAATCATCAAGTACAGAACCAGTAAGAGGTCCGAACCATTAAGAGCCACTATAATGATTAACCATTCAGAGGCAAATGTCTTACCAATTTAGATAAGAGGTCTTAACCATTCAGACTCAGTATAATGCTTAACCATTCAGAGGCAAATGTCTGAACCATTCAGACATCTGCTCGCGAAACAAACAGTCTGAACCATTAAGTGTTGAACCAGTAAATGACTAAACCATTAAGAACCCATTAAAAGCTGAAACAAGCAGCCCCTAAGCATGGCGAGATTACCTGAAACCTAAAACATTAGAGACCGGTAAGTATGGAACTGAAAAAAAAAATCCAATATTCAAATATATTTGGTGATGAAGGTGAAGACTAATAAATATAGTTTAAAAATTTCAAAGGTATTATTGTCCTAAATCTTTGCTGTCTAAAAAGATATAGAAGGTGTACAAAAGTACATTTAATGATTTTAGAACAACTTGTTACATATACAATGTAATGCAACTTGTAATAAATGGAGGGTACAGACTTTGCTGCATGATGTACACATTATTTTGTTTGTATGCAACTTTACAATGTAAAATAATAAATGGAAGTGTAAGTTAGTCACGTGATAGAAGGGCATTAAAACAGAGAGGGTCACGTGCGACCATCAACTGCAGTTTTCTTCAATCTGCCAAAATCACTTGCCGTGTCGCGTGCGGTCGGTCCCGCAAACCGGCTCCGTTTGTTCCAGTACGGCGCAACCTAGCGCCGTGAAGTAACGGCCGTTAGGGTGTGGAAAACGGCGTTGAAGCATTTGTACCGTCCAACATCCATGTGGTTACGGAGGGTGTTATCCAACTGCTTTTTGACAACGCATATGTAAAATGTCTGACGTTGAAATGGTCTAGTCATGATTGCTACATGGTGGATATTAATTTTTTTTTAATTATGTTTTATTCGGTTGTTTTTTTTTTTTTCAATTTTTTAAGTGTTTTATATTTTATTGTCTTTTTGTGTTCTCTTTTGATTTATGATTGTTATCTTTTAATACTATGATATATAAATACTTGTTATGAGGATTTGTTGCATTACACGGTGAGAATTCGATTAGTATCCTTCGCTTCAATACAGTACTGATCCTTGTTATAACAATTGAGAGAGGAAACACTAAAAAATAGAGTCGTGATATGCCCAAATAAATATCGACATATGTTATACATTGATCAGAAAACATAAAAAAATGAATACCGGTACCAGTTCTCATATTACCAATACTGATACTGATGTTGTACGGTCAGAATTGGTTTGGTGTGGTCCGAAGTGCCATGTTCTTCCTTCTTTGATTTCTATAACCATGAGTAAATGATTCTAATAACAACTTTCCATTTTAAAGATATGTGAACCTAGTACGCATGTCACTAACTCATTCTTCCTTCTTTGAGAAGTTCTTTGATTCTCATCTCAGCAAGAATTTGGTATTTTGTTGTACTCCAAGTGTACCCTCAAAGGTTAGGCACAAATCATCCCACATGTTTATTTTTCTAGCCTCGCATTTTTAAAAATGGTGATAAATATTGTCTGGTAAGGTGGAAGACAGAGTTACGTTCGCTTTCTTGTCTAAGGCATTCGATTTTCTATTTTCATCTGACCATTGGAATCTTAGCTTGAACGTAACCTAGGTTGTATCATGTTTAATATCCTTCAACAACACGAATTGTATTGCTAATGATGGGAATAGTTGGATGATTTAGAATTAATTATGTCATTAAGATGGTCTAATAACAACATTGTATTGATCTTCCAACCTAAGAATGTGTAATTGTCGAATTTTGGACACGTTTGAAGACGACCATTTGATCTAGAGAAAGACAACTCCATATTTGTTTGCATGATATTGCATTTAATAGATTAGAACAAGTCTGATATCACTTGTTTGTCCCTAATTGTTTTAAACGCTAAAAGGAATATGTATAGAGATCAAGAGGGTGAATGCATTTTTTTCTGCTAAGAATACAAAATGAGTTACCCTTAAAAATTTATATTGATTGGAAAGTAATATTTAAATTCCCAACCCTATTGTATAATTGTATAGAATCCAAGATGGATGACAACAAACAAACAAGTTTATAATAATACCACATAATTTAGCATAGCACGCCCTAGAATAAACCATATCGTGTATTATGGTAAAAAAAAAAAAAAAAAAACCAATCTTCTTGAATTTATACTTTGTGATAGCTCTCTATTTATACATAATTGAGTTATTGGATTTTAATAATCCAAAGTTTCACCAATTGGCCGATAATAATCTCAACTTCAAAAATTCCCTCTGATAATCTAAACTTGTAACATTTTGGTTACTATCGATCCTTTTCCAACTGAGGTCTAACTCAGTTAGTTTTTTGCTGACATGACAAATGACGTGGACCATTACGTGACGTGGCAGATGACTTGGCTGCTTATGTGGTACTATCACCACCACCACCCCCACCACCACCACGATCCCCACCGTTATCCACCACCACCACTACCAACCCTCACCACCACCCACCGCTCACCGCCATTAGCGATCACTAACCTTCAGCACACGTACCGTCATCAACAACCTTCAACTCCATCACCACACCAACTCAACACCACTCATAACCCCATTTCATGATTGCACATATCTATTTATCTCTCTCTTCCTATACATACACAAAAACTAAAAATTAATTCGAATCAATCTCATTCGTCCCTCTGCCACTATTTCTAGAGAGAGAAAACAGTTTCTAGAGAGAGAAAGTGTATAGAGGTCGTCGGAAAAGACGACCGGACCTTCACCGGAGTTACAGAGGTCACCGGACATATGAAACCTTACGTTTTATCATCAATCAGCATCAGCACAACAATCCAGAACAACAAATATAACAACCTTAAAGAAAACCGATACCTCATAAATTTCCGACACCCTAAAAATATTTAAAATATCCCAATATGTCCCTAAAAACACCCCATACGTAAAAATGGACCCCGGATACCTTTTATATTATTAAAATTAATTAAAAATGAAAATTTTGGGCTCTCGCGGGGCGCGTAAGCCACCCTTAGAGCCTACGCGGGCCGCGAGCGATCAAAACGCGGCGACACCCGGTGATGACACGTGTCATCATCGTGGCAAAGCTAGTCGATGACCCGGATGAGCTAAACCCTACCCGACCTAGTACGCGGGCCGCGTAGGCCTTAGCCTACTCTTACGCGGGACGCGTAAAACTCAAAATCAGCCCCTATAAAGCTGGAGCTCGGGCCTTCAGTCGAATTCGCTCAAATCTTTCTTTCTCTAAATTTCACGTAGTATACTCTATACTCGGGTCTAATACCCCCTAAATAGCGAAGTTCTGCTCCGTTGTAAGTATCATAACCCCTGGATACGTATTAGATACTCTGCCCGATTGATCTAGGGTTCCGTAACGGCTGTCGTGGTTCTTCCCGACGTAGTCATTGGAATGTCGTCTCGAGGAGGGAATTGCTAATGTTAAAATGAGTTATTATACTAACACGTGTGCATTTGTGTAAATTATAGATTATTCCCAGGAAATCCTTACTGAAAACCTAAGACAGCAATGTGAGTAATCCTCCTTTTTGTTAACTGTTTTTACAAAACCTCACACAATTAATTATATATTAAGCAGTTATTCAATATTTGTAAGGATACAATTATCGTCGGTATGTTGGGGTTTTGTATACAAAATTAGTTACTGCCTTGCGAGGAGTAACTTTTCCGCAAGTCGGGTTTGACAGTACCGTGGGTGGTAATTGGTATGACTTGGAAACAAATGTAATTGCGAGACCGCCCTCAATACTGTACAATGGTTTTTATTTAAACTTGATTGAACTGGGATTCACTCACCAGTATTTCCCACTGACAAAATATTTTTAAACGCGTTTCAGGTAACAAAATGTAAAAGCCAAATAGAAGCCAGTTGGACAGCACTGAAGGCTTGGAAAAGTGGCAATAAAGTCACTTAAAAGAAATAGATGTTTTTATTAAATAAAAATAGGATTTATTCCTATGAAAATGTGTGTACTTAAAACTTGGGTTTTACCCCATGTGTTTAATATTATGAAAATGTGGTATTTTACTCTGATAAAATATTTCCTAACTACGGTCCTGATGAAATTTCCGCTGCCAAAATTAGACAATACCAGATACCACCAAAACTGGCCGCGGCCGCCCGTTCTCGTATTTGTTTAGGGGGACGGGGGTTGCGACAGAAGGTGGTATCAGAGCTAAGCCACTGATTCAGCCACAGAAGTGTTCTGCTGACAACAAAATTCAATATGTTAGGAAATAAATTACGGAAATACGTGCATAATTGTATTTTATTGTTATGTGTTATTTGACTATTTGTTAGTTTACAGTATGAGCGACCAAGGACCATCTGACGCGTACCGTCAATTGTCTGGTTCGCCTAGAAGCGAAGGTGCCTCTTCTCAGCCTGCCCTCTCAGGGTACTCTGCTGATACTGAAGAAGGAATATTCGTGTTTAAGGCTCAGTCTGAAGAGCCATTCTGTCACACCCTGACTTTTGCGGAAGCGTATGATGTGCGACTTGCTCAATATCATTGCATTCAATTATAATAAACAACTATATGATTAAAACAAGATGTTCATCCATTCATAAGCTTGAAATGTTACAAACACAAGTCTTTTAAGTTTCAACCAAAACCCTTAAGTTGTGATACAAAACAAAAGTGGATGACATCTAAACTTGAAATTTACGTCTTGAAAACAACTCCAGCGCCCAAGATCCAACTTGTTTCCTAAAATACAAGTGAGTTTTGGAAAATCGTCAACATAATGTTGGTGTGAATTCATGCAGTTTTGTATAAACATTTAAGCATTCGTTGTAGAAAACATGGTATGTAATTGTACTGAAATATGTACTTCTGTAAACGTAAGGAAATCGAGATCGCTAATGGTTTGCAAGGCCATTAACATGTGACACGACATAGGAAGCATCCAAACCATAGGCATTTTTAGTTGTCGATTCCACGACTGTCGATTCACGACAAGAGACACAAAAGCACTGCTTGGTAAAAGAGTGGCCAAGAGTGTGGTTGCCTGAAACCCATTAGATCTAACCTTTTGTTCCGCGGTCTTGGTATGTAACTAATTAATGGTGCTTATGGCACCCTATTCGTGACATGATCTAGAGTATCATTCCTTAGTTTTTGTATTCAACATACCATAACACATGTATTTTCCCCAAGTTTAGAAAACAAGAAAAAGTTTAAAAGCGGGGACATGAACTCACAACTTTGCGTATCCTGCGCCGTAAACTTCACCGGTTGGTTTTGTAGCGTCGTGACCTATAAGTGTTCTATGTATGTTAGTCACTAGACTTGTATCACACAAGTACAAGTCACCATCTTTTGTTTATGTATATGTTCTTTGTATGTTCAATCTTTGTGAAGGTCGTGCCCTTGTTTGTCGGGTCTTGCCCGTTTGTCATGCCTTTGCACTTTATGTATGTAATGTATTTTTGTAAATATATATTTTACTTCTCAAATATATATTCATTCATGTATGTGACAACCCTCATAATTCTTTGTATTCGTACAATTTATTAATGATAAATAAAGTGCTTGATGATTGTGCTGAATCATTTAACTGCTTTCTGATTTCTGTATTATACTTACATGTGCGTGTAACATACTAGTAGTGTACAGAAAAGTTACTAAATAGTCCGGTATGCTTTCCTGAGTGTTGAGAATTAAAAATGTTACAAAAATATATACATAGGACACTTTATGGATTAATTAAGCACTTTAACTGAACAATACCCAACCGAACAACCGGACTTTACCCGGAACACAAAAATATTGTCAAACACATTGTTTTTTTTTTTCTGAGCTAGTTAGGATCCCCGAACACCCTAACACACTATATATTACATAACACACATTAAGCACTAACTAAACCCTTAAACTTCTAACTAACTTAGTTACTTACCATTGCAACACAACTAGACCAACCCCCCCCCCCCCCCAACCGGTTATGGATTAGTGGTACACCCCCTTGATTTCTTTGATTTAAAAATAAGATTATGTTAAGTATCTAGAGAACACATGGACTAGAGGGCAATACAATGTTGGAGGATTTTCTATAAATCCACAAGTCCCTAATTCAACTCATCTTCATCATTCAAACCACAACTCCATCTTCACTCTCTCTCCCTCTCTACAAGCTTCGGCCGAGCACCCCCATGCACCACCCTCATTTTCGGTTTTCACTAATTCATTCCAAGTTCACTCCAAGGTGCACCAAGGTGAATCACGAAGTGTGGAGCTCACGGATTGTCAAGGACCGCTCTCGTTTTCTTTTATCCACCACATTTCCTCACTTGAACTCTCATAGCTTTAAGCTAGTGGTAAGTCTATTAGATCTACTCATTTCACATTCTATGGAGGTGGTTAAAGTATGAAACATGATGGTATATGTGAAGAACTTCAAGAACACTAAAGAACATAAAGTTAAAACTAAAACATAAGCTTTAAACATGAAGAAATAATGTTAATATGAAGTTGTTTTGATCCTTGTTGATTATCTGATGATTTGCTTGTTAATATTGATGTTTGATGTTGTTGTGATCACTAAACATGTTAACGGAATCAATCGAACACGAGTTAGAAAGCTAAAAGCTGAAAACAGGAGTCTGATTGGTGATTACAGCCAACTTCAGTTGGCTGTAACAGGAC
>JARYGA010002115.1:0-28515 GCA_030545235.1 Helianthus tuberosus
CATCTGCGGTTTCGACTGTAAAAATCTGCCTAATGTTGGTTAAAGGTAATTTAAGAGCTTGGCAGAATAAAGTATTTATAAAACTTTGGTTTGCACCAGAGTCAAATAATACTTTTACGTATATGTTGTGAACTAGGAACGTACCAGCTATCACATCTGGAATGAGTTCTGCTTCTTGAGTGGTTAGCTAAAATGCTCTGACATTCTTCTTAGTAGCTCCGTCGGTCGCCTTGGTTTTGTTGTCTACAGGTTTGACCAATTTAGGACATTCTGGCTTAAAATGTCCTGTTTCTCCACAGTTATAGCAAATTCTGGTTTTCTTCCTGCAGTCTTCTTCACGATGTCCTATGGCTTTGCAAAAGTTGCAGATTACATTACATCTTCCATAATGTTTCTTTTTGCAATTTCTGCAAAATGGCAAAGTTGAAGATTGCCCTGTTCCTCTTCTTTTGAAGCTGTTATTATTACCCACACGAAATCCTTGGGTAATTTTCTGAGCCAGTTCCTTTTTCCTGTTTTCATCTCTTGTGCGTACCAGTTCATCAGTTAGGGTGTTGGCTAGTTCCACTGCATCGTCAATAGTGCGAGGTCTCGCAACATTAACGATATTGCGGATTTCACTAATTAATCCCCAAATATAGCGAGAAATGAGTACTGGTTCTGGCGAAGCCAGTGTTGGTACCACTCTAGCATATTCAAAGAATGTCGAAGTATATCCTCGACAGTCCACATTAACCATCCGATGGTTTAGGAACTTATTTGCCATTTGATCTTTTTCATACTCGGGACATAATTTTCTTTCTACAAGATTCTTAAATTCTTCCCAGTTCATGGCATATGCCTCAATCCTTCTTTTAGCTTGTAACACAATGTTCCACCATTCTAGCGCCCCTTCTTTAAAAAGATTTGACTCATACATAACTTGATCTTCCTCAGCACATTTACGTATAGCGATTACTGCCTTAGTTTTCTCTAACCAACGTAGTGCTGCAATAGCCCCTTCGTTACCTGCAAACTCAGCTGGTTTACAGGCAAGGAATTCTTTGTAAGTGCAACCACGTGTTGCAGCTTTCATTTTCTTGAAAATTGGAGCTTGCAGATCATTATTGTTATTAACATGATTTCCGCCTCTGTTTATACTATTACTAAAGTTGTCGCCTTGGGTACGTTTACTAGGAATGATTGATTGAGTTTTAACAGGTTTCTGAACAGCAGCAACGATTGCTGGAATAGCATTGGCTATTCCTTGTGCAACGATATCCTCTATATCTTGCCTATTTAACAATTGTTCTTCCTGAATTTGCTCAGATTGATTTACTTCATTTACTGGTTCATTACCAATATTTGTCATCTGATAATTAATTTATAAATAAATAATTAGTATAAAATAAGAAATAATCCAATGTCATAATTAATTGCATGTAATCACGTAAACAAATAGACAAACAAAATTGTAAATTTTCTAAAATTTCCATTTGTTTATAGATTCTATCATGCTTCTTCTATATACAACCGTTTTATTGGTTATTTTACACATACTGACTAGTATTACTGTTATTATACAAATACAGACTCATAACCCACTTCTCTCTCGTCAACTTGTATCTTTAATAACGGTGTTCCCTCTCATCATATTTCCATGAAATCTGTCCTCCTATCTCTCTGATCCTATTCCCAGCATCCATCAGCTCTTCACCAAAATGGCGAAGTTCAGCCATATTTTCAGTACTCATTGGTGGATTTGGTAGGGGTTCTAGATCGAATTGCGGAAGAAAGGAATAAGGACTGTTGATAATGTTTTGAAATTGGCAATAATTCGTCCACCACTCGTCCATTCCTAAAGGTTGAGTATGGATTATTGGTTCTGGGATTGCTGGTTCCAGATTTATAGGGAGTTGATTTTCAATAGGATTAGAGTAAAAATTATTATTATTGACAGGCCTAATAGTATCACAGCTTGTCAAAATAAAATCTAGTTCCTCCTGAAATGTCATTTCTTGAGTTGGCTTAGAGCTTTCTCCAATTTCCATTTTAGTTTGTCTAAAACCTTTTCCAACCTCCATTTCTATTTGCTTAGAATATTCCTCAAATTGTATTCCCATTTGTCTAGCATCTTCCCCCACTTCTATCTCCAATTCCTGCTGTTTCGAACTTTCCCGATTTCAATTTCTTTTCCTTTTTCTAAGGGATTGTTTATTTTAGGAAGTCTTTTAGCTGGCTTTTTCCTACGTACACGCCTCCCCCATATGAAACTCTTTCTTTTCTTAGGTTTTGGCTTTTCCAAAGGTGGAGCGTTGAATTCTATAGGTTGTTCCACATCAGGAAAGTATCCAGTAAACTCTTTAGAAACTTCTATGTTTACAGGGTAAAGGTTGAGATTCTCTAGGGCTCCAGATAACTCATTCAAGCTGTTTAACATATATTTAAAAATAAATTAAAATTTTATAACAACTTTCAAAAATAACCTTCACATATTATTGCATACCATATAACTACAAAACAACTAAAATTTAAAAATACTATGTTTTATTGTAAATTTATTTATTTACTGGATGGATTTTCTAGCTTGTAGATGGTATGGTTTGCTAAAACTAAAACAAGTTATTTAAAGATCTGCGTTTACTGCTACTGTAGCTAGCATATACAGATCTGCCCATTTTTCGTCTAAATTGTCTTCCCATGGTGATTTACTGATTAATTCCTGGGTTTCCTTTTTAACTTTCTATTCTCGAAATTTCTTTAATTTCTCCTGACTCTTTCTAATAATCAAACTTCTTTTATCAGGAGAAAGTGGTTCCTCGTATTGGGCTTTTCGAACGAATATTCCTTCTTCAGGAGTTTGGGATGAACTTCCCTTTTCATTTGATGACCTATCTAATTTAAGATAGATATCTGAAAGCTTTTGCTTACCCATACTGTAACTAACAAATAATCAGTTAATGAAACACATAATCACATAATAGTAATCAGGAAAAATTAAGTATTTCTAAATACATAATTAGCTTAACTCAGTAGCTTTGATACCACCTTTTTCTGTCACGGCCCCCGACCCGGTTTGACCCGTTTCAGGAGCCGCGGGACAGAAATCCCGCGGTATTTATTTAATTGAGTTTAACAGCGGAAGTTTATCCTCAGGATCTTTTTAAAGCTTAAAATTTTCCCGATTATTTTATTTCACAGTTCGTGATAAAACCCTGGTAATTTACAATACTATGATTTCACAGAGAAATCTTTATTTTACAAAACATATTTCTTTATTTTATAATGAGCCACTTTCTTAAGCTTGCAGTGCTCCACAACACCTTTCCTGAATCACAACAGATCACCTGAAACATGTTTGAAAAAGGTTTTGTCAGCGGGAAATACTGAGTGAATCATTCTATTTAATAAAAACTACCTGTCTGTTATAAGTTACAGTATTAAGGGTGATTACATTGTATCTATATCAACCAACTACCCACAGTATTTGTCACTCGACTTATTTCTGTGACTGTGGTCAGATCACCCATTGGCTAACTCGTTGTCCAATGGTGACGGGAACAAGTAATGTATACAATACCCCACATACCGGCTGTAATTTGGTGATTACAAAGACTTAATCCCTGTAATTATAACTTTGAAAATAAACAGCTTTTTGAAAGTAATTTGATAAAAAGAGAATGACTCACATTGCAGATATAACACGGACAGAATCTAGTCTACTGATTAGCCTTGTTAACCGAATTTAAATAACAATGCACACAAAACTGGGTTAGTAATCAATACAGCATTTACGATAACTCACGTGACAATACAGCATTTACGATAACTCACGTGATTAAACCCTCACAACGAATGACAAAGTGCGATACTTAAACATCCATCGAATTAACGACGAATGACAAAGCATAACCCTAATGTGGGCAGCACTTAAACATCCATTGGATATTTTAATCGATCGGAAAATGAATCGTAATAGCGATCGAGTTATTACCCTGTTTTGCGGCAGCGTTTAGTGATTCGTGTGTCTTTATAGTAATCTACGTATATCTCAGCGTATATTTGTAATTTGATCGTCGAACGAACAATAGAATGCAAGTGCCAGGCCCTTCTATTTATACCCAAAATTTGCACCTCCCGCTAGTCGCGGAAGAATCCGCGGTACGTGCCGCGTGTCGCCTAGGGTGTCAAAGTAGGGTAGGCCTACTTCATCACCTATCTAGCCCTGATGAGTCGACGTTGCATGAAAATTCTATTTCGACAGCATTTTATAAGGATAATCGTTAATAGGGTTTTACCCCCCTTGAGTTTTAGGGGCCCTGATTCTAATTCCAATTATTCTGAAAATTTTAGGGTTTATGCATAATCACTTGGGTTTCTTAATTAGGGTTTCCTATTGAATAAAATAATATAATAAATAAGACTTTTGATACGAGTTGTTACATGTTCGATTCTAATCAATTTCTTCTCGTGACAATCACGGATGAAATGGTGTCGAATTTCTATATGTTTTGTTTTAGAATGGTGAACCGGGTTTTTCGTTATGTTAATAGCTGCTTCATTGTCCACAAATATTGGCGTGTCCAAGAACTGCAAACCAAAGTCTCGCATCTGCTGTTGGATCCAAAGGATCTGAGAGCAACAGCTCGAGGCCGAAACGTATTCTGCCTCGCACGTAGAGAGCGCTACTGAGGTTTGTTTCTTGCACTGCCAGGTGACAAGTCGAGTTCCGAAGAACTGACAGCCTGCATTGGTGGACTTAGCATTTTGCTTACAGCTACCAAAATCCGAATCAGCAAAACCTGTGAGAGAGAAATCGCCAGACTTAGGATACCACAAGCCGGTGCTTGGGCAGCCTTTCAAATACAGTAAAATGCGTTTCATGATCGTCAAGTGTAACTGGCGTGGGCTGGACTGATATCTGGCGTATAAACACGTCGAATGCATGATGTCTCGGCGGGAAGCAGTAAGATACATCAAAGATCCAATTATCGACCGGTAATAAGTCTCATCCACTTTTTCTCCACTCTCATCTGGGCAAATCCCATGATTCTGAGCTAAGGGGGTTGATGTCGGAGTAGATTCAGACATGTTGAACTTTTCCAGAACATCCTTCGGGCATTTGTTCCACCTGCAACCCTAGAAAGAACTTCATCTCCCCCATTGAACTCATCTCGAATTTCTTCTTCATAACTTTCTGAAAATCTTTACACAAATCGTCATTTGTCGAACCAAAGATGATATCGTCGACGTAGATCTGCACGATTAAAAGATGTCCTGCAACCTCTTTAGTAAACAGAGTGCTATCAACTGTCCCTCTGGTTAACCCGTTGGCCAGCAGATGTTGGGAAAGCGTCTCATACCAGGCTCTCGGGGCCTGGTGAAGTCCCTAAAGCACTTTATCCAGAAGATAGACTTTGTTTTTGTGTAGTGGATCAGTGAAACCCGGCGGTTGTCCAACATACACTTCTTCTTTGATTTTACCATACAGGAATGCAGATTTCACATCTAATTGGTAGACTTTGAATCCTTTCCAAGACGCGAACGCCAGGAAGATCCTAATCGCCTCAAGTCTAGCAACATGCACATACACCTCTGTAAAGTCAATGCCTTCTTGCTGACTAAATCCCTGTACTACCAATCGTGCTTTGTTTCGAACAATGACTCCTCTATCATCCCTTTTATATTTGAATACCCACTTTGTTTTTATCAGCTTTTGATTTTCAGGAAGGTCTACTAATCTCCAGACTCCCAGCTTCTCAAACTGCTGCAACTCTTCCTGCATAGCGTTAACCAAGCTTTCTCCAGTTAAAGCTTCTTTATATGTCTTGGGTTCAACCTGCGAGATGAAACATTTAAGTGTGAACTCTTCCTGTAAAGGAGCAACAGATGTATAAAAACATGTAAGAGCTCTGTTGATCTGATCCCGCGTTTTTACTGCACTCTGAAGATCACCAATTATCTGTTCTGAAGGATGATACGTCAAAGTTCTTGGCATAGCAGTGTCAGGCACGCTCATTTCCGATTGCAATTTCGTAATATCTTGATCACCGGTGTGATCCTCAGCTTCTGTCGTTGCAACATTTGGTTCCTCGTCAAAAGTCGGACCGTCTTCCGATTCTGAGTCGTCAGAATTATCAAATGTTGGAGCTGGTTCCTCTGGGGACTCGTGTGTCGTTCCACTTGGACCAGCCTCGTGATCGTTTATACCACTTGTAGGGTCGCTTGTACCCACGTCGGGCTGAGAAACTACCAACGGTCTTGGGACCTGATCTTGTGACATAGATTGTTGATGTTGGAATAAGTAAGTGTAGGATCGTGAAACGACCTAACGAGTCGATCAGAAGAGTACTCAGACTGAATCAGAGGCGGAATTCATTGATTCAGACTTTGTTTAGCTTGAATTCACTATTAACTGTCTCTTGTATTGATCTGGAAGCAATTACAGACGCGGAGACACTTCAACGGAGCTTCGCCGTCAGAAATCACGACTGAACAACTGAACTACTGATTTCGCTCATGATAACCTATTTAGGCTCCTGATTTCGCTCATAATGACACAACATCAGTAGGAGCGGAATCAGCATTACATTTAGGAGCGGAATCAGCATCTAACTATTTCGGGCGGAATCAGGATGTTTAGGGGTTTCGCTCGAAATGACATCTTGTCATTTCGGGCGGAATCACCCTCAATTACAGATTTCTTGATTTTCGTGCCCTATACAATCAGCCCTAAACTAAGACTCGAACGAAGATGAAGTCGACAGACAACTGCACCAACAGACTCCCCCTTGAATGCTGACGGAATCTTCAGTGAGAGTCTTCAATCATGACAACTCTTCAATCTTGATCGTTCTTCTTCAGGAACTTTTCCTGGAATCATGTACCCGGATCTTTTCTCTAGCTCCAACCTCGTCAGACTCCCCCTTTCATCAAACTGGGATTTTCAGTCTAGAAATAGTTATCGCCTTTGAAATCAAATCCTGGTTTTTTTTTTTTTATTAAGCTCTTCACAGGTTCTGAATCGCATCCTGGCTCCTCGTAGCAACCGGATCAGAAGCCTTTCCATTACCTACAAACATCTCATCCACTCATAAGATAAACAAATTTTCACATTTGAAAATCTTATCAATTTTGAAACATTCTAAAATCTGATTCAAATTAAAGAATCATTTTAAACATTTCAAACCAATTAACCAAACCATCTGTTCATCATGATTAGCCTTTGAGATTTTGAATATCAGCTCTCCAACATCAGTTGTCGAAAATCTTTTTGAATTTTTGAATTTAAATGCAGAAATGAAATATTTACAAACAATATTTTTTGTGAGATTGCGAAAGAGGATCATATCAGTTTATGAGAAAAATCACTAACACCGTTAAGCTTTAACATTTTAAGTTCTAAACGATTGACGTTGATTGACGATATTATTGTCCAAATAAACTCAATCTAAAAACTTTCGAAATGCTTACCGATACGTTAAAGTATATTAATTTCGCACTAAGTTCTTATGGACTCCACAATCTCAGCATATCCCCTCATCATGCAATACACTGACTCAAGTAATGCCTTTAAACTTTTATCGACTGTGAATTGTGCGAAAATAAAGCAGAATGTTTAAACATTAACAATCAGGTCGATACTTCCGTATACGCAGAGAAAGTCCAATGTTTAAACAAAATAAGAAAATAAAAATAAGTTGAAGTTGTTTAGGCTTTAACCACTAGGTTGATACTCCCGTATACGCAGAGGAGGTCCAAAGCTTAAACGAAACACCAAAGAAAATAAAGTAGAACGTTTAGGCAACAACATCCAGGTCGATACTCACGTATATGCAGAGAATGTCCGATGCTTAAACAAAATAAAGAAATAAAACAAGTTTAAATCTTTGCAAAATGAAATGCACAATCACAGTGACTTTTCAGCAAAGTTGTGAAAGTTCACAAACTTAACCAGTTTTATGTCATTCGATAATCAGCGATTACTGAGTAGGCACACAATCAAGAAAGACAAAACTAAGTACTATGCTTTCAACTGCGTTTCCCACTAGAACTAGGCTTTTTCATTTAAGTTTGTATCGTTATCGCAAATCTACTAGTCTAGCTGAGCCTATCGTCACATCGTTAGTGAGACCGTTTATCACAATTTAAACCTTTCATTTCTTTAGCGTACTGTGATAGTCAACTGATTTACTATCATTTCCTCTTTTTGACAACAAAACTCATTTTCACTTTTATCATGTTTTTTACATTTTCAAATTTTCTGATTTTTTTAAAATTTTTCTCCCCCTAAAATCTAAAATATGTTTCAATTTTCGATTTTCCGGGGAAAATTTGAAATCAAACTGTACAAACTTGACAACCTGATGAGAATTGCTTCAATTCGCTATCCACTTGACATAAACAATCAGAACTCCCCTAACAACAAAACATTTTCTCATAATGATTTCAAAAACACTTAAGTTTGTTTTAATCAAAATGGTTTTTCCGGAAAATTAGTTTTGCGTGTCATTTCACAAATTCGGGGTTTCATTCATCACCTTGTTTTCTTTAACCACTTGTACGAAAGTTAAATCAAGTACAACTTAATGTCCTTGATTAAACATTTCTCAAGAAAGATGCCGATTCATGCTCCACACTTACCAACCTGGGAGCTCCGGCACGTCAGGTTTTTCATTTGAACAGATTCACCCAAGCCTGACGGTCCTTGGGTGATTTCGAATTCTTGCTCAACAATGGTGGAAAATTTGCATCATCCATTGTTAGACCAGAATTCTTAATTTTTTTACCTCAACACATGGCTCTTCTGGCTTTACCACACCAGATTCATCGCCTGATCGTGGCTTGTCTGACTTTAACGAGTCAGATTCATTGCCAACAACTGGCTCCTTTGTTTCCGGAGAAACAAATTCATCACCAGGAAGTGAATTCTCCACTTTCTTTTTCTTCTTTCCCTCTTTCGTCCTCATATTTGTATCTGATGAATCCGTTTTGCTTGATTTGTCATTCTTTGGCGAGCAAGACGACTTATCAGAACTTTTATCTGTTTTACCAGTTGTATCCGAGGACAAAATCTTCTCAAGATACTCTCTCGCCTTCTTCCTCTTCTTCCTCAGTCTGTCTTTCTGCCCTTGAGAAACCTTCACTTTCTTTTCTTGAACTTTAGGTTCTTGAACCTTCTGTTCTTTGGGCTTGACATTGACTGATTTCTTTACCTGCTTCTGAGATTCAGCCCTCGATCTTCTCATTGATCTCATTGAGCAATCTCTAGCAATATGGCCAATGATGTTGCAGTTAAAGCATCTCCTTGACTCAAACCTCCAACTCTGGCAGTTAACAGTAATGTGTCCTTGACAACCGCATCTGTAACACACTCTGTTATCGTACCAATCACCATTTTCAACCCAAACATTCAGATCAAAGCACTGTTTGGCATGGTGATAATCTTTCCTCCTCTTGTTTGCTGGATTTGGCTTTTGAGCACTGTGGTCCGACCTGCACCACTCATTACCAACAATTTTTGAATTTTCATTTTTTACTTTTTGTAATTTTTGATTGCGATTGGATGATTGATCTGATGAACTTTTATTTTCTTTTTGAACATTTTTCAAAATTTTCTCTTTTTGTTTTTGTTCCACTTTCTTCTTCAAAGGTTTTTGCTTAGAGCATTCTCCCTTTTCAGTTGATTGCGGAACAGTTTCTTGAAATTTTTCTTTTAATTTCAAAAACAAATTCTTTTTTTTAATTTTTTCGTTTTCATCATCAGATTTTTCATCGCAATCTTCAACTATGACTTTATCATAGTTTGTGACATCGTCACTTATTGGAACTGAATTTAAAGGTTTTGGGCAGGGAATAGCTGAAGTATTCACAAAAACCTTCAACTTTCCTTCCCATTCTTTGATTTTCTTTTGAGCACATTCTGCCTCTTTTTCAAGTCGAATAATCTTTTCAAGATGAGAATTGATTTCAATTTGTTTTTCAAGATTGTTTTTACCAAACATATCTCTCTCATCTTCTAAAATTTTTATTTGACTTTGAAAATCTTTCTCAATTTTTATTTTTTCATTTTCAAGATCTTTTTCTTTTTCTTTCAAGATTTTGTTTTCTAATGTCAAACTGTCCAAACCACTCAACAGTTTGTCATTTTCAGATTTCAACTTCTCAAAATTTTCCTGCAAAACAAGAATCTGTTTATCAACATATTGCTTCTCATCTTTCAACTTCTTGATTTCCAATGTCAAACTTTCCGCATCCTTCAATAGTTTTCCATTGTCAGTCTCAAGTTTATCACATTTCGAGCAACCTGAGTCAGAACTTGAGGATCCAATCTTCACAGATTCTTCATTCTTTTGAACTTTCTCTGTCTCCATCTTGTATGTTCCTGCACAAAAGATTTTAACGAAATCAAGAGGATTCATATTCTCATCAATATAACAACCCCTCTTCATATCGTATTTCATAACATCTTTTGCTCTAAGACACACAGAGACTCTTTTGTTCATTTCAAAAACTACATCCAAACTTATATTCTCCAAATCATTTTCTATCCTCTTCATTAACTCTTTTTTCTTATCTTCATTATCATACCTTCTTTTAAGTTTACTAATGAATTTACTCAAATATAATTTTGAAAAACTAGAATTCTTTCTTAGATTTTCCAAAAAATTATCCCATTCAGCTGGTAATGCATTAGAAAACTTTGATACCATTTCAGCTTCTGATATTACTATCTTGTTTTCTTTCAAATGGTCAATCAAACGATCAAATCTTTTCTCCAAATCATCTAATTTTTCATCTTTCTTACACAGAAAACATTCGAACCGGATATTCCAAATCTTCTTGGGCAAACCTTGATAATGACTACTGAAATATCCTCGATACCAATCATTTATCCTTTCAAGATCATTGTTTTCTTTTTCATCAAAGACCATTGCCATCTTTTAAACTGTCCCGACAAAAATTCTTACACAAATGATATTTAAAGTGAAATAAGGCCTTTGAAGTGAAATCACAAGTTTACAATCTCGAGCGAAATCACAATTTTAGTTCGAGCGAAATCAGAAGTTAACCCTCGAGCGGAATCAGACTTTACCACTGGAGCGGAATCACTGACAACACTCGAGCGAAATCAACCAACAGACTGATTCGAGCGGAATCAGTTTGAATCCTCGAGCGGAATCACAGTTTCAAAATAACACCTTGATTTCGCTCCTAACGTTTCGAGCGGAATCACAAACTTATCAAGTGAGAACCTGATTTTGCTCAGAATTACGAGCGGAATCAACCAAATGCACTCTCGAGCGGAATCAGGTTACGAGCCATTTTTAACCACTTTTAAGCTGTATTTTAAGCTGAAAGTCTCAAGGGTTTGTTAAATGACAATTTTACACAATATATCAAAAATTTGTCTGATTTTAACCGTGAAAACTTGAAAATCTGAGAAAAGAAGATGTAGAAATCAGAATTTTCCAGCGAAAACGAGCTAAACGATAAGAACTCTTCCTCCTGAGCTCTGATACCACATGTAGGATCGTGAAATGACCTAACGAGTCGATCAGAAGAGTACTTAGACTGAATCAGAGGCGGAATTCATTGATTCAGTCTTTGTTTAGCTTGAATTCACTATTAACTGTCTCTTGTATTGATCTGGAAGCAATTACGCCGTCGAAAAT
Organism: Helianthus tuberosus; assembly: GCA_030545235.1. Taxonomy (NCBI): domain Eukaryota; kingdom Viridiplantae; phylum Streptophyta; class Magnoliopsida; order Asterales; family Asteraceae; genus Helianthus; species Helianthus tuberosus. Next base: position 11,655 of record JARYGA010002115.1, read on the forward strand.
CGCAACTGAACTACTGATTTCGCTCATGATAACCTATTTATAGGCTCCTGATTTCGCTCATAATGACACAACATCAGTAGGAGCGGAATCAGCATTACATTTAGGAGTGGAATCAGCATCTAACTATTTCGGGCTGAATCAGGATGTTTAGGGGTTTCACTCGAAATGACATCTTGTCATTTCGGGCGGAATCACCCTCAATTACAGATTTCTTGATTTACGTGCCCTATACAATCAGCCCTAAACTAAGACTCGAACGAAGATGAAGTCGACAGACAACTGCACCAACAGTAAGCTAGTTCCTCTTCACTTGGCTCAATCGGCAGTTGGAAAGACTCCCAGAGTTTGTCATAATTGAACAAGAATCTTTGTCTGGGAAGTTATGGTGGAGCAGTATGCTTCTGACAATCAACATGCTGAACTTGAATTATCTTCCCCAGGCACGGTACGAACACTCTCTTCAGCGGACTCGCATAACCTACAAAGAAACCCTCATTACTTTTAGCACCAAACTTACCATCTGGATCAATGAAAGTACAAGGTGATCCAAACGGTTCTAAAAACTTCAAATTTGGTTTATAATGATAAAGAAGTTCAAAACACGTTTTCTTGTATTTCTTCATTGTGAGAACGCGATTCAATGTATAGCACGGTGCTGCAACTGCTTCACTCCAGAAAAATATCGGCAGCTTGGAAACGGCGAGCATTGTTCGAGCTATTTCAATCAAGGTGCGATTCTTTCTTTCAGCTACACCATTTTGCTGTGGAGTGTATGGTGCACTGAATTCATGAAGAATTCCTTTTTCATTGCAGAACTCGAGCATCTGATTATTCTTAAACTCCGTTCCATTATCACTCCGAATTCTTCTGATCGACACTTTGTACAGCGTTTCCATTTTCTTGAATAAAAACATCAACGACTCAAACGTTTGATCTTTACTTTCCATACACATCACCCACGAAAACCTTGTGAAGTCGTCAGTGACCACAAGACAGTACAAGTCTCCGCTCACACTTTTTACATTGAATGGTCCGAAAAGGTCCATGTGTAGCCTTTCGAGCGGAACCCTGATTGAATTCAATAGCTTCTGCGGGTGTGACTTCTTCGTTTGTTTTCCTTTTCTTGCACTCTACACAATCATCATTTAAATGAAAAATTTTCAGATTTACACCTTCTACGAGATCATTATGCACAAGAAAATTCATTTTTCTGACATTAATATGGCCCATCTTTCGATGCCACATTCTTGACTCTTTTTCAGTCGCTTTCGTTTTTGTCACAAAACATTGTTTCTGATAATCTGTTGTTGTTGCGACACTCATATCGAGAACATACAAATCATTTTCCCGTGGAGCTCGCATCAACACCATGTCCTCAGGAATTTTAAAACCAGGTTTTATGATTAAACATTCATTTTTAGTAAAGTGTAATGTAAATGACTTGTCACAAATCTGTGAGATGCTCAACAGATTGTTTTCTAGTTCGATGATATAGTTCACTTTTTCAAACGACACAACTCCATTTGTTAGAGTTCCTTCACCAACTATCCTGCCACCCTGATTTCCTGCAAATCCAACATAACCACCATTGATTGATTTAACATCGTAGAGTAAAGCCAGCATTCCAGTCATATGCCTTGAAGCTCCGCTGTCCATTATTCATTTTGAAATTATCGACCTCGGCAGCCCCTGCATACATCATAGAAATTCATTCAAACAATGAAGCCCATGATTTCTTTACCTTTGGAACACTACCAAACACTAAATCACATGACACATCAACTTTCAGAATGTTAAAGATGACGTTTGGAACAGGTTTCGGCTTTGATTTAAGATTTTCCTCCTTAATAGGTGGAAATTCTTCAAGTAACTTGTCTAGTTCAAATGCCAGTTTTTCAACATCATTTTCAAAAACTTTTGATTCAGATTTCAAAATGTTTTCCATCTTCTTTTGTTCAACTGATTGTTTTGGTTTTGCCACCCATGATTGGTTTTCAAAAATTTTTGTCTTTGGATAAATCTTCGAAGTCTTTTAAGTTTTCGAAGATTCACCAATCTCAAATGTTGATTTCGGTTTTTCTTCGGACTTCAAAGATTCACCTCTTTTCAAAATTCGAACGGGGGAAACCATTGGCTTTTTACCCTTAACATCAGTTGGAGTTTTAGGTTTGGGTTTTTGCAAAACTGGTTTCTTGAAAATGGGGTTTTCAATCTTTTTGGTGCATTGTTTTGCCATATGACCAATCTCATTGCAGCGGTAACAAACTCTTTTGTCATACTCAACAAAAGTTGATTTGTTAGTCTCTTCTCTCAAATTTTTCGCTGCATTGAAATCATCAATGGCTTTTTGACTGAAGATATAATCCTTTTCAGCATCAACACTAGGACCAGCAACAAAAACATCACTCATCTTTTCTTTTGGCTTGACATTCTTAGCCATCTTCTTTTCAAAACCAATACCTTTGTTTTTAAAGTTGTTACCATTTCTTTTGTTAGACCCATTTTTACTCACCCAATCCTTTTTCCCAGGTTTGTTTGGTTGTTGTTTCACAAAAGATCTTTTAGGTTTTGAAAGAAACTCGTTGTTGTTAACTTCAGAAATGTCAATTTCAACAAGTTTAAACACTTTCTCAACATTTTCCAATCTGGCATTTTGAATTGGATACACAAAATCAGAATAGAGTTTGTCAGTTCCGGTCATTGTGTAAACTACAATGATCGAATCATCATTCACAACCTTTTCTGATTTTGGTATAAACTTGTCTAAAAAGTTGCCATCTTCTTCAAAATCAGAAATGGAGCTTTCAAAATGAGTTTTCACAGTATCAAACTCCGAGTTATCACTTTCTTCATCTAACACTTGGTCAATAACGGTTTTGATCACCTGTGACTCATTATCAGTGTCGGATGGAGAAAATGTAACATCAATGCTCTCAGGAAACTCATTCTCAATGGTTCTCAACTTGAGATTCAATACAGATTCCACCCCATCTGGATACTTTTGAGTGTAATGATTCCACATTGGGGGTGGAACACTTTTAAAGACAGATTTTGCATCAGGTTGTTTCGGAAGAATTTGATCAATCACATATGATGAAGCATCATAACTCATCAGTTTCTTATCAATTCTCTCAGTTTCAATTCTCATTAATTCAAGTTCTTTTTTCAAAGAAGCAATTGTGTCCAGATGAATATTAATTTCCATCTGTTTATCCATGACAGTAGATTTTAGCAATTTTGTGGCTTTATCATTTTCAAAACTTTCTTTTTTAATCATTTTGATTGATCGTGCCAAAGAGTCATATGCTTCTTTTATCTCACTGAGATCAAATTTTACTTCATCAGTAAACTTCTTCAATTCTTGAAGTTGTTTGTCTTTTTCAAGACAATCCATGCAGGATTTTGAACAGTTTTTGCATGGAACTTCATGAATTGAATCAACCTTTTCGGTAACCTTTTCTTCTTGATCAATTTTAATATCTGTTTTACCAAAACCATCAGACTCTGACTCAGACTTGTCTCCTGATTTGATCTCCTCATTTTCCGATTTCTCGTCAGACTCCTTTTTGACCGTTTCGACAGACACACTTTCGACTGACTCGGTTTCGACAGACTTTGATTCGACAGATTTTGTTTCTACCTCTTTTAGCTTGCCTATCAATGCTTTGTCAGCAATCTGTTTTAAAGAATCTTCATTTATTTCTTTGGAGACATCTATTATCTCTTCAACTGGAACTTTCTCCTCGTCGTATCGTGGACAGAATCCATTGGTTGGCTCATTGAAAAAACCTGCAAAAGATTCAAACATATTAGGAGGCATTATTGATTTGAAAGAACTAGCAATAATATCCTGTTCAGACTGGTAGTAATAGACTTCTGCAGCAATTTCTTCAAAATCAGCCAAACTTTCTTTAGATGTCACTTCACTGACTTCTTCAGTCTCCACAACACATTCCGGTTGTTCCACAATCTCTGCCATCATTGCCCTACCCTCACTACCAGGGATTTACTTATCCCAACTAAAACCTTCAGCAACCTTCTCATCATCTTGATTTTACTAAAAGAGCCTTCTCCGGGTTGTTTTCGATCTGAGGTCTTTGGGTGAATGGTTGTTGACTTGTCTTATGATAGATCGCTTGTTTGTAATAATCATTTGAGAACGGGTTTTGATGGTTGTTAACCTCCATGTTTGGACATTCTCGCTTGAAATGTCCCTTCTCTTTACATTTGAAACATGTGACTTTCGATTTATCAAACCCAAGTTTTTGATCTGGTCCTGAAAGACTGTTCAGACCAGTAATTTCCATAAAACGTTGAGCTCTTCTCACCAAGTTTGCCATTCCCCATTTGATGTCGATCAACTCCAGCTCCTCTGGATCGATCTGATCGTAGTCTTCCTTTGTCATATCGGGGTTCCCAATTCTACCTGCAACCAAGTTTTCATACGATTCAAGCATCGAAGCAAGAAGTGCTATGTGCTGCTTCGCTGATGATTCAGTAAAGTCTTGAGCATTCTTAATGTTCACAGCAATGTTGCATAGAATTCCTAGACCTTGACTTTGACTGTTTGATCCTGATGAACTTTGAGTGTAAGATTGATCAGGAGAGTTTTGAACCTTTGGATTTGGCTCAAAACTTGCAAATGGTGAGCTATTGTTGCTAGATGTGACAGATGATACTCCGGATGTTGAATCTGCACTAAATGTTGTCTGCACTTTTGGACTTAGATTTGATGTTGCTGGAGTACTTCCTTTGTAATACAATGAGACATCTTGTTGAACACTTGACGAGTTCATCTTTCTAATCTTTGTCAACTCAAGCTCGTGTGACTCAATCTTTTCAATGAAAGTGCTAAGGTTGAATCCCACATACTCCAAATTATTTTTCAACACCAACAGATAAGTTCCCCATTCATCATATGGCAATGCATCCGCCAATTTATCGACCCATTCCTCATCCGTCTTGGTTATGCCTAACCTTTTCATCTCAACAACCAGATGGCAATATCGTTCAATCAGCTGCTTTGTTGTTTCACCCTTTATACCCGTAAAGATATCAAACTCTTTCTTCATCAAAGCAGTTTTTCTTTTTATCATAGACACGCTTCCAAGAAACTTTACTTTCAATGAATTCCAAACGGATTGTGAATCACCCTGATGTTGTTGAAGAACTAAGATATCCTCTTTGATGGCTTGTTGTAGAATGCTCTCATTTTCTTTTCTGCCTTGAAATCTTCTTGTTCTTGTGGAGTCAAACTTCCAATTGATTTATCTAAACCCGAACCATTCTTTGGAGGAACATATTTAGACTCGATTTTCATCCAGCATCCAAAATGGTTAGCTTGCACCCAAGTCTTAAACCTTTCCGACCACCCAGCATACTCATCAATGTTCATCAACTTCGGCGGTTTCTGCATAGTGCCGAGTTCATTTTCCATGTTCACATTTTGTACGATACTGGCTGGTGTTTGTGCTGCCGTCATTCCCCCACCGGCAAAGAAGTTGTAAAACTCTTGATTATCCATTTTACGAAAACAGTTTACGACAAAATTTTTCAAGTTTTGAAATCTGGTTATTTTCAAGTGAAAACACTTTCTACACGAAATGAACTTCAAACAAAATACCACGAACGAAATGGACTTTCACACGAAATCAGACCTTTTCAAGTGAAATTAGGTTTCAAACGAAATTACTTTTCAAACGGAATAGCACTTTCAAGCGGAATCAAGTGTCATTTCAAACGGAATTACCTTTTAAAACGAAATCAGATGTCTTTCAAACGAAATTAGTAATTCCGTGTGAAATTGCCTCAACTTTTCAAGCGGAATTAGATGTTTTCAAACGGAATCAGTAATTCCGTGTGAAATAACCTCAACTTTTCAAACGAAATCAGATGGCTCGTTCAAACGGAATTAACTCTTTGGCCCATTTTTGTCACTTTTAAGCTGAATTTTGATCTGATTCTTTCAAGGGTTTGTTAAAACTGTATTTTACACATAATATCAAAAACTCAGTCCATTTTATCCATGAATTTGTCCAGAAATCCAAGAATGTGTAGAAAAAGCAGAATTTCAAGCACTGATTCAAGCGTATTGACTCATCCTGAGCTCTGATACCACTTGTAGGATCGTTTTGACGATGAAATGAGTCAATCAGAGGCAATACACAACTGTTTGAGAGGATGAAACAAACAAACAACTTAGAATCAGTGTAGAAATGAGTAGAAACAGAGTATGATACTTAAAACAAGCTTCTCATTGATTATATGACTTGAAAATCCGGCAGCACTTCGTTACAACACAACTAATTCCGTGCCAAATGAGAAGACATGACTGCCTATTTATAGGCTTCTGATTCCGCTTGAAATGACCACATGTCATTTCAAACGAAATTAACATTTCTAATTTCGTTTGAAATGGCCATGTGTCATTTCAAGCGAAATTACCACAAAAACACATAAAATTACATTTTTACCCCTGTAAACCCTATACAAACATGACCTAGACTTAAGACATAGGCTATAGACATTATGCACCAACAAAGACCAATGCTAGGGTCTTCCAGATGAACGCAAAAGAGGCGATCCAGAATGATAATGTCATAACAGGTGCCTTCCTTATTAATGACGTTTATGCAAGGGTGTTATTTGATTCGGGAGCAGATAAGTCATTTGTTGATAATAAATTTTGTAAGTTGTTAAACCTACCTGTTAAAACCCTAAGCATAAAATATGAGGTTGAATTAGCCGATGGCACCATAGAAACCGCATCAACTGTGTTAGATGGATGTTTCATATCCATTAGGAAGCACTCTTTCCTTTGTCTTTACTTCCTTTGAAGTTAGCCGGTTTTGACATAGTAATAGGCATGGATTGGTTATCCCATAACCAAGCTCAGATCATGTGTGACAAGAAGCAAGTAGTGATCAAAACTCAGTATGGTGAGCCACTTACCATACCGGGAGATACTCAGTATGGATTGCCTAAGCAAGTGTCTATGCTTAAGGCTTCAAGGTGTATGAAGAAGGGTTGTGTCATCTACATGGCACAAGTAACTATTGATGAGCCGAAGCCTAAGATTGAAGATATTCCCATCGTTTTTGAATATCCCGAAGTATTTCTGAAGAACTACCTGGTTTGCCACCAGATAGGCAAGTAGAATTCAGAATTGACATTATTCCAGGAGCAGTACCTGTTGCAAGGGCACCTTACAGGTTGGCACCAACAGAGATGAAAGAGTTAAGGACTCAGTTAGATGAATTGTTGGCAAAAGGTTTCATTAGACCTAGCTCGTCTCCATGGGGAGCACCAATCCTATTTGTGAAAAAGAAGGATGGGTCGATGCGTCTATGCATCGACTATCGCGAGCTTAACAAGGTCACTATCAAGAATAGATATCCATTGCCCAGGATCGACGATCTGTTCGATCAACTGCAAGGGGCAAGTTACTTCTCTAAGATCTACTTGGGGTCAGGCTATCATCAGCTGAAGGTTAAAGAGGAATATGTACACAAGACTGCATTTAGGACTCGTTATGGTCACTACAAGTTCCTAGTGATGCCTTTTGGGCTCACTAATGCACCAGCGGTGTTCATGGTTCTCATGAATCGCGTCTGCAAGCCCTACCTAGATAAGTTCGTCATCGTCTTCATCGATGACATTCTCATTTACTCGAAGAGTCAAGCTGACCATGAGAAATATCTTCGATGTATCCTGAAACTGCTTCATCAAGAAAAGCTCTATGCCAAATTTTCGAAGTGTGAATTCTGGCTTCGCGAAGTCCAATTCCTTGGACATGTGGTTAGTGAGCGTGGTATCCAAGTAGATCCCGCTAAGGTTGAAGCTGTTATGAATTGGCAGGAGCCAAAGACGCCTACAGAGATTCGTAGTTTTCTAGGTTTGGCAGGATACTATAGGCGATTTATTGAAAACTTCTCAAGGATTGATGCGCCCCTAACTTCATTGACGCGTAAGAATATTAAGTTTAACTGGGGTCCTAAGCAGCAGGAATCTTTTGACATTCTTAAGCAGAAGTTGAGCAATGCTCCTGTATTGACGTTGCCTGATGGAATTGATGAATTTGTGGTGTATTATGATGCATCACACACCGGTATGGGGTGTGTGCTTATGCAGAAAGGCAAGGTCATTGCCTATGTTTCACGTCAGTTAAAGGTACATGAAAAGAATTACACCACCCATGACTTGGAGTTGGGTGCCTTTGTATTTGCACTAAAACTGTGGAGGCATTACTTGTATGGTACTAAGTGCGTGATCTATTCTGATCACAAGAGCCTTCAACATTTGTTTAATCAGAAGGACTTGAATATGAGGCGGCGACGATGGATGGAAACTTTAAATGATTATGACTGTGAAATAAGATACCATCCAGGCAAGGCGAATGTAGTCGCCAATGCCTTCAGTAGAAAGGAAAGGGTGAAGCCTATAAGAATCAATGCCAAGAGCATTGAATTAAAGAATAGTTTGAATGAAAGGTTGTTAGCTGCGCAGAAAGAAGCTGTATTAGAAGCTAACTATCCTGATGAAAAGCTAGGAGTAACTGAAGAGCAATTATCTCAGGGCAAGGACGGAATCCTGAGGTTAAATGGACGAATATGGGTTCCAATTTATGGAGGACTTAGGGATGTGATCCTCCAGGAAGCCCACAGTTCTAAGTACTCCGTTCATCCTGGAGCTGATAAGATGTACCAGGATTTAAAAGCCAATTTTTGGTGGATTGGCTTAAAGAAGTCTATAGCTACCTATGTAGCCAAATGTTTGACGTGCACACAAGTTAAAGCTGTACACCAAAAGCCGTCAGGATTACTACAACAGCCTGAACTTCCCACCTGGAAATGGGAAATGGTGACAATGGATTTTATCACCAAGTTACCAAAGACAAAGAAAGGAAATGATACTATTTGGGTGATAGTGGATAGACTGACTAAGTCAGCTCACTTCTTACCTATTAAGGAAACACATAGCTCAGATAAATTAGCTTAGCTGTACATGGATGAGATTGTATCTCTCCACGGAGTACCAGTGTCTATCATCTCTGATAGGGATACAAGGTATACATCGCACTTCTGGAAAACTTTTCAGCAATCCCTAGGCACTCGACTGAACTTCAGCACTGCATATCATCTGCAAACTGACGGTCAAAGTGAGCGAACGATTCAAACACTGGAAGATATGTTAAGGGCTTCTGTTATTGACCTAGGTGGAAGTTGGGATGAACATCTTCCATTGATCGAGTTTTCATACAATAATAGCTATCACTCAAGTATCCAAGCTGCACCATTTGAAGCTTTGTATGGAAGGAAGTGCAGAACGCCCGTTTATTGGGCAGAAGTTGGAGATGTTCAACTAACAGGACCTGATATAGTCCTGGAGATGACAGATAAGATTGTGCAGATAAGAGATCGTCTCAAAGCTGCCAGAGATAGGCAGAAAAGCTACGCAGATTTAAGGCGTAAACCTCTAAAGTTCGAGGTTGGTGATAAAGTGTTGCTTAAAGTATCACCCTGGAAGGGAGTGATGCGATTTGGTAAGAAAGGTAAGTAAAGCCCAAGGTATATAGGACCATTCGAGATCATCGAAATGTGTCGGAACAGTGGGTTATAAGTTAAACTTTCCTGAAGAACTCAGTGGTATTCACAACGTATTCCACATCTGCAATCTGAAGAAATGTCTAGCTGATGAATCACTAGTCATACCGCATACAGATGTGCATATAGATGAGATCTTGAAATTTGTGGAAAAACCTTTGTCGATCGAGGATCGATAGGTAAAGAAGCTTCGAAGGAAGCATGTGCCAATTGTAAAGGTCAAATGGGATGCCCGTAAAGGTCCCGAGTACACGTGGGAGGTAGAGTCCACAATGAAAGAAAAATACCCTCATTTGTTTCAGTAAATCTCGAGGTAGAGATTTATTTTAAGGGGGTGAGGATGTAACACCTCGTAAATTTATGTCCAATATCATATCAACACGTGTCATGGACTTTAAACATGTAAGGAAGTGATTTAGAGGGACTAAAGTTGACAAACATAGAAAATATGCGAATAAAAGGATTCAAAATGTCAACAACGGATAAATATGCCTTACAATAACCCTACACGATGTTTATACCCTTAAACGAATAAATTATGGATCATACGAAGCTAATTGTGGAAGAAAGTGAGAGATTACAAACTACAAGGGTTAAACGTGTCAACATGTTTAAAAGTATACCTCTGAGTGACCTTTTAGCAAACCCGAAGCTTTGTAACGATTAATTAGGCTCACAAGAATAAGTGATAAAAATTTCACAAGGGTTCGATAAAGTATGAGAAAGTTATGATAATATTCGTGTACGAAGAGTAAAAAGCGTCAACGAGGCAAAACTTGTGTTTTCGGTTATCGTTTAACAAAACCGGACCTATTGATGATTGGTTTTATCTCATGGATCATAGAAATATAAATTTCAAGGGTTAAAAGTGCCTAAAATGTAAGAAACTACGCATTAGAAAGTCCAGGGGGTGAAAGTGTCACATTTTGAAACATGTTGGCTGATATGTGGGGGCACCCATCCGTGGCGTCGCGCGACGGACTGCCAGTGACAGCAAACATCTTTGAACGTGGCAGCTTGCATGTTTACGCGATTCAGCGAGTTTGCCACCCTCTTGCTGCATGATACACGTCCCTAGGCACTTGTCATCATCCCTAGAAGTTCCCTTAACACCTGGATCAATCTCCATGACTTCCCTTGGCTATATATAGGACCAATTGTTGCAACTTATGAACTCACTTTTGAGCATTCACTTGGAAAGCTTCCAAACTCTTGTTCTGAGGATTTCTGGAGCTCAAGGGCACTTCCCAAGCATTCTTAGTCGTGCATAGGACTTCAGTAAGTGTCCTTAACTTTCTTTAATTCAGTTTTGCTTAGTTAATTAGCTTAAAGTCAAACCGTCGTAATTAAGGTTTGACTTCGTCATTAATCTTAATTTGTCCAGTCAAATTTCAAATTGAAGTACCTATGAGTTGGTAATTATGTGGGCAATAAACCCTTAAAAGGGCACCCTCTGATTCCCACTCTAACTAGGTCAATTGTCGGGTCAAAGTTAATCTTAAAAAGTCAACAGAAAGCTTATTTTCAAATTAATGCATAATTAGCAATGTAGGAGCCATGCAACCTGTTTTATCATTAATATAACTTGGTAATTAATGTAAGAACATGTCTAAACATGTTCAACCCGACAATTTTCAGTATAGGCTCGGTTCGGGACCGAAAGTCGCATAATTTGACTTTTGCTTTGACTTTCGATTCTGACCCAATGTAGCATGTTTTAGAAATGCCTTAGAGCTTTATTTGGACAAGGTTTCATGTTAGTGTAACCCTCTGAGGTTATACAACTTGGTTCATTAGTTATCCGATTCATATGCATGTTTCCGTTAAATGCTTAAATGTTTACTATTATGCCCATATGACCTTAAAACGTGATTTTTAAAAAAGTAAAAGAGTAGAAACCTTCACTACTGATTTATAAAGTTGTCCCTAAAATTTGACATCAGTTTGGGGTGTAGATTAGGAGTTTTGCTCGTTAGCGTAATTAGAAAGCTTTTTATTAAATAAACGGCGTAATTAGCATATAGCCTATCTAAACCCAATTTTTAACACCAAAATTTTTACCTACTGATATAAAATAATATTTTGGGATTTTTGAAGATTTTTATTTAATTTTAGGCTGAGCATAACATATAGTTCTAAGCTTGATTCGGTAATTGCCGGTTTTGCCCTTTTGGCCTATAAAATGAGTTTTACAAATTATTTTGATACCAAACCTTTTTCTACTGATCTAATATGATAAATAAAATATTTTAAGCCTTCTAGAATAATAAAAATATCAGCCTTCCTTTAAAAACTCGGAAATAGCTCAAAATCGCCTTTTTAGGCGTTTTTAACGCATAGTATGTATTAAAACTATTTTAAACATATAAGGTATGATGCCTACTGATATTTTCAGTAAATTTTTATATATTAACAGTAAGCAAAAGTTTTAAACTCAGATTTCCATTTTTTACCTTTTAAGCCTATGTGAAATTACCAAAATGCCCCTAAGGTGCATAGTTTGGTTTTAAATGATAAATTTCACATATATGTAATACCCTACTGTTATAACTTATTAAATTAAGTATTTTTACTTATTATATCAGACCTGTAACTCAGATTATTATTTAAACTCTTTTATAACCTTTAAAATGACCAAAATGCCCCAACGGGGTATAGTTTGAGTTTAAATTCGTTTTGGGCATAATAGAAGATATCCTACTGATGTCACGACATATTTAAGGCATATTAAGTTAGGAAACCTGTATATGACTCATATGGTTACCCGTTACGCATCTTGCGCGTTCGATTCGGTTTATGTAACTAGTTTGCATAAATTGACCGAAACGGGTCAAACCTTATTATTTTTGTCTCAAAATCCGGAATGAGTTTAGTTTACCAATATTACACAAGTCTCCAAACTTGTAGGGTCTAAATCACATTCTATTCCGGTCTTCGCTTAATCGTGCGTTCGAACCGTATCTTCTTTTAAAACTAACTGGTTTAAGTTTAGGCTTAATTAAAGACCCGTTAGGAATCTAATAGGTTATTAAAAACCTTTGTTCCAGAATAGGAGATCCGGTAAAAGCTACGTGCACTTGCTGTTTGTGATTAATACTTGCAAAGGTAAATACATTTAACTTATTTTCCCTATACGGGCTTGGGGTACGGTATATAAAATACCGCTTGGTCGGGCATTGAATTTTTAATTGTATGAAGATTAATTTATTGAAATGTCTCGTTTAAATTGTTTTGTTTGCTTAAAGCCTTTGGGGGGTTAATAACCATGTCCTGGATATCCTTGGCATCATTTTACGAAATGGCCACGAACAAAGCACGGGGTGTAGGCGTACACCCGACAGTGCATAAAATAATTCATCATCATCATCATCATCATCATACTCAGTAAATCCCACCAATAGCAAAGCTAAGGTAGGGTCTGAGGAGGGTAAGATGTAGACAGCCTTACCTCTACCCCGTAGGATAGAGAGGCTGCTTCCAGTGAGACCCCCGGCTCGATTGTAGTCTTGCATCAAGCCTTGGACATAAGGCACATAACACTTAGCAATCGGGAAAAAGACCGATTGGTGCATGTACCCCCTTGTCTTTCGGCTATCAACGCTACTACATGATGCATGATTAACCGTCCGTCGCTTTTAACGTTATTTTCACGAAAATAGTAAAATAACGTTAAAATTAGTGCAATTTCACTTTTGCCCCCTAAGCGACTACACAAGTGAAATTGCACTAATTTAACTTGGGATAATTATTTATCCGCCACAAGTGAAAGTGCATAAAATAATTAATAAGGTATAACCGCCAGTTTCGGGAATAACCCGCCGCGGGACTATATCATGTGGTGTGTCTATTAATCTTTAACCCGGTGTCAATCCGGGCTACTGAACGTATAACGAACATGTAATTCTTTTACAAGTTTATATATAAATAATTATCCCAAGTTATAAAATGTTTTGTGCCTTGTGCATTCAAATCAATTTTCTAAACCTTTTCAAAATGAGTCAGTTAATTGTATTTACCAGTGTAAACTGACGTATTTTCTCAAAAAGGTTAAGTGCAGGTACTACGCGTAATAGGCTGGCCTCACCTTAGCATCAATAAGAGTCTCGCAAGCTTGGATGCATTTTGATTCTGTTGAACTATGTTTTCCGTTTATTTGATCCGCCTGTGGATCCGTTTCAACTACGCTGTGATACTTAATATTACAATTTTATTCAGTTGAAATAAATCTATCTTTTGCTTCCGCTGTGCATTTAAAATTGTGTTGTTTGACTATGATGATATCAACTACGTCACGATACTCCCCACCGGGCCCACCGGTAATACGTGGAAATATCGGGGTGTGACATCTCCTTGGGTAGAATACGTACGTTCGTCCTCCTTGGGTAGGACAACAACCTTAAACTTACTAGAGAAAACTCTATCATGAAGTCCCTCATTTTTATATCGACTTAATCGTCGGGCCAATGGCGAGCGGGTCATTAGTTGATAGCGCTATTAGGGTTGACAAGCCTCACACCGTGCCGGTCGGACGGGCGTGTACTAATGGATCTGGGCACTTAGTCAATGATGATAGACATTGACGTAGGGCATAACTTACTTTCGTCAGTTGTCGATATGTTAACGGTCTAGTGATTCACATGGGGAAGCCCCCACTGATTATGGATATGGTTTGGGAAACAAAGATACTGGTTAACTCATGGTTTACGAAACAACTTATGGTTTTGAAAACAAACTTTTAAAACTAAACAACCAACTGTGAACTCGCTCAACGTTGTTGTTGACTCCTTGTTACATGTCTTGCAGGCTTTTAGGTGCATATCGTTGGAACTTGCTGTCTGGGATGCTGGAGTGGTCATGGGTCGACATACATGGAAACGCGAGACGAACTTAATGGCTTTCGCACACTTGGTTTATGAATTTCTTAATTAATGTATTATGCTTCCGCTGAACGTTAAATGATGTTTTGTAACACTTCTATCAATAATAAATGAAAGTTTTATTTGGAATAATTGTTATGAGTTCAACATGATTGGTGGCTTGGATCCTAGTACGTCACACGCCTAACAGGGACATTCCCTAGGTGGTATTTTGAGGGTGTGACAGACGCTTCCCCAGTCCTCACCGTCGGTCAATAGCTGGTTGTGGTGGTGTTGACTAGTTGATGAAATTTGAGGTAGTTTGTACATTATCATACCAAAGTAGAATTGTTGGATATGAGAAAGAACAAAAAGAATGAATCTAGGTTTTTTCTTTCAAATTTGTGGAATGTTGATGGCAATTAAAATCAGTGATTCAACTCCACATTAAAACACAATTCAACATCCAGATCCAAAGCTACAAAACTTATTTTCAAACGAGATAGATCTGAAACAAGAGAAGCGGAACTTACTCTTGATAAGCGGAGAAAACAAAGACGGAGACGAATAGAACGCGGCCTACGAACGATAAGAACGCCATTGATGCAGCTTGAAGCTCTCTCTCTAGTTTCTCTCTCTAGAAATGTTGTTCAAAGTGGTGAAGACAGAGAGAGAGACTGAGGAGACGAGATGAGGGAGATATGGTATTTAAATATAATTAATTTAATTATTAGTATGTTATAATAAATTGAGATGGACAATTTTGCCCCTGAAGAAAAAGACAAAACAACCAGAGTTTAATAGCCAAATAACAGGTGATTTGATTTTTGGACCAAAATAACCATAAAAGTGAAACCACAGAGACTCATATTTAAAAGGTTTGAGTTTTGGAATAAAATGGTAAAAGTGACCAAACCTCAGGGATCAAAATGGCAGTTTACTCAAAAATATAAACAAAACAGAAAACATTACTTTAAAACTATTTTAGTCAAATATAATTAATTAAAAAATAGACTTTCTAGTTATTAAAGGGCATTTTAGTCATTTTAGTAAGACTTAACAAAAAAGTTAACAAGGTTTAACCTTAGTACTTAACATTGTGACAAGGTTTGGCCTTAGTACTCAACATTGTGACAAATTAGAAAGTTAATACCTGATTTGCAACAAAAAACTATTAGTACCCGACATTGAAATTTGACAGTAACCCTAAGGACTAACGGTGTAATTTTTTCTAATTTTTAATTAACATTGATAAAATAGTTTAAGAGGTTTTACAATTTTAGAAAAAAAATATTAGTAAATAAAGTGGTTTAAGAGGTTTTAATTTTTATTTTGATCACATATTGGATAAGTTTCGGCCCATTTGACCTATTTAGTTTTTATTGTACTTTTGTAGCTTATCCATTTGACTCGTTAGTGATTGCATATATGCTCAAAAGTATTGTAATATACATCTTAATAATTTATATGCGATTTTGTTTGGTTTGCATTGAGTTGATACACAATGTGGAAGAGGGCTTTGTTTAATATTCTTGATGAGTTGATTTGATATGTCATATGTGGATCATTTAACATTGTTTAACTACTCCATGCTGAAATTGACTTTACTGGTAGTTTAGTTGCCGACTATGAAACTATACTTTGATACATATGGTGTTGACTGAACCTCTACACTTA
Source organism: Helianthus tuberosus (assembly GCA_030545235.1). Taxonomy (NCBI): domain Eukaryota; kingdom Viridiplantae; phylum Streptophyta; class Magnoliopsida; order Asterales; family Asteraceae; genus Helianthus; species Helianthus tuberosus. Next base: position 27,790 of record JARYGA010002115.1, read on the forward strand.
GTCCAAAATGATTCTTACTTTTTAGCTTCATTTATAAAAAAGTGCTAATGTCATATCACCAAAAACAAGATTTAGTGTTGCAAATGTTAATGCTCACTGGTATTTTACTCTTACGTATTAAAAATGTCTACAAAACAATGACCATCTAATATTTATGTAACACATTATGGTTCATTGTCTTTTTAGTTTTTCATGGAGATGACTGGGCGTCGTGAAGTAACTAGAAGGTGTTAGTTACCAATCCACGTCAGCTCTATGTAGGCAAGAAGCCATTAACTAACTGATCATTTAACCGATCATTTAGTGGGTGCGTTGGGGTGGACCCCACCAGCTTTAGCCCTCTTGGGCATTTACACATTAGGAAAAGATGGGGAAAGTTGGGTGTTGCCCCCAGTGTCTTGGTTTAACGGGCTTGATGGTGGTGAGGTGGATTTGGCGCCCCCTTTTTCACACCCACGAAGATTGGTATAAAGATGGATCCACTAGTTGAGTAAAAACTTCGAGTATTTGCACTCACAATTGCTTTTACCAGTCATGTAGAGAAAATTACGAAAATAGCCAAGACCAGGGTTGAATTACGAAAATAGCCACCTCATGCGTCCTTGGAGTGGCGCATCACGGATTCAAATGCGTGGGATGCGTCTGGAAGTCTTGGGATGCATCTTTGGAGCGAAACCCAATAGAAAATGGACACGTGGCGGCAGACTCATGCGTCCTTGGAGTGGC
>JARYGA010002116.1:0-44197 GCA_030545235.1 Helianthus tuberosus
AACACATGTGACCAAGCAGAACGCACAACTTGAAGATTTAAGAAGAAAGTTTATCACAAAGATATTATTGCACGATATCAACGAACGCAAAGATTTTGTTATTGAGGATTCTGTAGGACCGTGTTTCGGGACCGAAACCGTGATTAGTGTGAGATTAGTTCAAGACGGGAGAGATTAGAGATGGATAAACAAAACTTCTTTGTATTAATCGGTAGTATAACACTACAAATCGGCCCGATTACAAGATAACCGAACTAATACCAAAGGAGTATACATTCGGGGAGAGACCAAGTGGTGATCTCTCCCCCACACAATAAAGCTCATTGTGAACTCTCAAATGAGCTCACCCACACTCTCTAATTCTCTCTTATTTTCAAGTGAACAAGGGGTTGGTATTTATACCCACACCCACTTGTCTAGCAAACACACACGGTCAAACACATAACCCTCTCGTTTGACCACTTCAAACGAGCGGCTCAATACACATTCGTTTGACCGTTTCACTAACTATTACAAATTCAGCATAAAATAAATCTAATCCATTCGACAAGCATCGGACACAAAATCTGCATAAAAAAATTCCCCCTTGTCCGTTGCTGTCGAATGCTGAAAATGCAACTGCAATCGATCTTCAGTCAAGTATTCATCTTCTCTGTGTTAACAAATTCCCCCCTGACCGATGATCCAGGTAAGTAGTATCTTGACACTCCTTGTATAATATTTCCCCCTTAAAGTACGCGTATCCGTGTTGGGTGTTGTGCAATTTCCTTAATTGACCGATCTTCCGCTGATCTTCCAATACTCCAACCGGCATTTGAGAAGGGTTCCAATCTTTAAGAACTGCATCAAGTCTTGATCTGTCATAAGAACTTTATTTCATTCAAGCATACTACATTGGTAGAGATTTCTGGTGAACTGTCTTCTGTAAACCGTCTTTGTGGAATCGACCAAGTAATGCACTTTAATCTTCAGCATCAACACTCAGGAAAGTCAGCTAGACCAAGTGTATCCCTTGCAAGCTCAACCAAACAGCACGCTTAGTTGAACTACATCCAGATCTCATTGTCTCGCCTTTGTGAAGTTGACCACGTAATGCACTACGGATCTTCAGCATCAGTACTCCGGAAGTCAGCTTGACCAAGTACATCGTTTGCAAACTCAACGAATTGAGTTACCCCCAGATCCCTGTAAAATCCTAAAGAAACATCAAACCCAAAACCGAATCCTGTAGGTCTTCAGCTTTGAACTATCAGCTTTCATAAAGATTCCCCCAGGTCTTCAGTGAACAGCGCTTTTGAAACTACAGTCGACTTTAGATACCTGTATGTTTCCGTGCAAAACCCTTCACGCTGGCTGGAGAATTAATTAAAATCCTCAAGTATGTGTCTGTGCAAAACATTCCACGCCGAACCGTTTGTATCACCAGAAAATCACAAACTCTGCCACCTGTGATTGCGTTTAGAAATTTACCGAAGAAATTCAACATTTGAAAAATTTTTATCCCCCCATTTCTTTGGTAAAATCTCTAAACCTTAACAGATTCTCTCCACTTCAAAGAAACTGTCGTCAATTTCACAGAACAAATTCTCTCCACTGAGTAGAATTTATCTTCAAATGTTCACCAATTCCCTCCACTGAGCGGAACTGTCGTCAATCTTCACTGACTGTTCTCGGTTGTTCGAAAAATCACGAAAACGACTTTCTTCTTTGCATATTCTAGTTGAATAAGAACGTCCCCTAGTACCCCGTAGGATCGGACTTGTATCCCTCCAAAGACTTTGTGAAATCGTTAGGACCGGTATTGACATTCCAGGTTCATTCAATCGTTACCAAATGCGAGAATATGACAATAAACAAAATGCTTTCTTCTTTGCATATTCTAGTTGATAAAGAAAATCGCCTAGCACCCCGTAGGATCCGACTTGTATCCCTCCAAAGACTTCGTGAACTCGTTAGGACCGGTATTGACATTCCAGGTTCATACGTTCGTTTTCAAATGCGAGAATATGACAATAAACAAAATGCTTTCGAACATTTACGAATAACCGATAACAATCATAAACATTGACGTGCGAAAGTGAACATACCGTTTTTGGTTTTTGGTTTTTGGCCCATAGTAGTCAAGTCACCAAAATTTGACATTTGCATCGGGAACCGTGACTACCCCACATTCAAAATAAATCATTTGTTTTCATCAAGCTTCATCATCCCACACGCTCCCGAACCCGTACAAATTTGATGTTGAGATTTTGAAACACGGTTCAAATCAATTTTGCGAATACCCGACCCCCACTTTGCAATTCAAGAGCCCAAACTAAAAATAAAATGCTAAGTAGGCCGACGAAGGTTCAAATGTGCTGACGAAGAATCAACTTGGCCACGAACTCTCATGTGGGCCATGAAAACTTAAATTGAGCCGATGAATACTCACTATGGGCTAAATATTGTTAAGCCCAATTTAAAGTCCAACAAACAAATTGCTCAGCCCACTATGATTGACTACTTGTATGTCCACAAAAAGTAATAACAAATTACCTTTCTAATTCTTTTGTGAGGCCCACTAATGACAATTGTTGTTTAACAATTCTTTTAGGAGTCCACTAACAGTAGAGTGGATGACAAAATGGTGAGTGCCACGAAGACTTTGATGGTTTGATGTTTTCCAAATATGATTGACTGGGCTAATAACTCTATAATGTTTCAACGAACATTTTACATTTACTGAGTCCATGAAGAAACAACTCAGCCCACTTAGGGGCTGTTTGGTAGCCTCTTAATGACCATTCAGATGCTACCTCTTAATGGTTTAAAACCTCTGAATGAACAATAGGTAACCTCAAGTCTGAATGGTTAAGAGGTAACCTCTGAATGGTAAATCATCACATGTCACATTCTTCTACCTTCTCATTGGTAAAATTCTTAATGGTTCCATTAAGATGTAGCCTCTTAATGATCATTCAGAGGCTACCAAACATCCCCTTAGAAGGCATTTAATAAAGCCCTAAAGTCAATCTATCCAAAGAAATTCCCAGCCGCTAATGTCTGTCTTCCTCTCTGCGATACCCAGCAACCAGTCGACATCCATGTCTTCTTCTCCTTCTTCGATACCCAGTACCAAAACCTCCAAAAAGGACTTTTGTGCAGCTGCCACCCACCTTTAGTTGTTCATCTCTCTTATCAACACTCATTTTCCCCCAATTTCATTCAAGATTCTTCAACCTTTCAAAGCTTAGTGCAATAAAGAGAAGAAATTTCACTATGAACCCTTTTGATTTGCTTTGGTGGAGATGATAATGATGACCCAGAACAGCTTGTGCAAAAGATTGTTGTAGCACCAGCTAATAATGCCCGAGTTGCAGCTCCAGCCGGTAAAACCACTGCTCAGCCGGCTAAGCTTCCGATCGAATCTCTTCCTCTCTCTCTACGATTCAGCATCAGCATCCGCCATCACCAGACCTTTGTCTGTCTTCAGTGCTGCTTATATAGAGGAACAGGATGACGAAAAAGGATGTAGTCGACGAAACATCATGAGACGACGAAATATCTCGACGAAACCTCATGGACGACGAAAGATATCGACCGACGAAAGACTTATAACGAAACAGCAACAGGTCTTTCGTCACATGGGAATGGCAGGTATTTCTTCATCCATGAGGTGCATGTCTTTCGTTAGGGGGGGTTTCGTGGGGAGGTGTTTTTCGTCGGACCTGATATGAGGAAACCCTAAAGTTTTCTTAACAGCCGCCACACCTTCTCAAGAACACAGCCACTGTTTCTTTTGTAGATTTGATGAAAATCACTTCAAAAGTGATATTTGATGATGAAAACTTGTTGATTTAGGTGTGAAACATAAAACCCAGCACTCGTATATGTTCTGTTTCATCTAGACCCGAGAATTTCAGTCTAGATCTGGGTTTTTCTTCATGTTTCCCCATTTTTTACATCTTGAACAAAAACCACAAAAATCACAGATCTAGAGCACATGTGACTTAGTAAACGGTTAGATTTACTAAATCGGGCACCATGGCCCTGATACCAATTGTAGGACCGTGTTTCGGTACCGAAACCGTGATTAGTGTGAGATTAGTTCAAGACGGGAGAGATTAGAGATGGATAAACAAAACTTCTTTGTATTAATCGGTAGTATAACACTACAAATCGGCCCGATTACAAGATAACCGAACAAATACCAAAGGAGTATACATCCGGGGAGAGACCAAGTGGTGATCTCTCCCCCACACAATAAAGCTCACTGTGAACTCTCAAATGAGCTCACCCACACTCTCTAATTCTCTCTTATTTGCAAGTGAACAAGGGGTTGGTATTTATACCCACACCCACTTGTGTAGCAAACTCACACGGTCAAACACATAACCCTCTCGTTTGACCACTTCAAACGAGCGGGTCAATACACATTCATTTGACTGTTTCACTAACTATTACAAATTCAGCATAAAATAAATCTAATCCATTCGACAAGCATCGGACACATAATCTGCATCAACAGATTCAAAGAAGTTTCGCAACCTCAGTGCAAAACTTAAAAAACATTCTTATGACACTAGTTTAGAGAGGATTAAAGAGAGGTTTGCTCTTGCTGGTTTACTTTGATTTAGAAATGCTACTTATTATAAAACGCAATATTTTGTCTTTTATTCTAATTTATCATATAACGCAATATTTTGTTGGTATATTTTGTTTAAGACATATAATTTGAGTTACAAATGCTACTTATTGTTTGTTATTTTAAAACGCAATGCAATGTCTTTATTTTTTATGTATTGTCATATAACGCAATGCTTCAAGATTCGATTGATATTTTTAAAATTTGTACAATTTATCAATAAAAATTTTAAATAATATGTTTAAAAGAAAGGGTACATATATATTGAAATGCTATTATACTAAAAGGCAATATTTTATTTTATACACTTGTTTTTCCTTTTGTCATATTATAAAACGCAACATTTTAATAATATGCTATAAGTCAACAGGGTAAGTCAACATTGTCTCTTTATTTGTTGTTTGACTTATGTTATTTATTCTAAAACGCAATACAAAGTACAAACTGTTTCCTAATTATTCATGTCCAAAACATATAACGCAATATATCTTTATAACGCAATAAATGTTTTTATAACGCAAAAAAAAAAAAATAAAAAAAATAAAGGCTTAATGACAATAATGACAATAAAAAAACTACTATTTTATACTCTTTCTAAAACGCAATGTTATAAAATAAAATAATAATAAATGAGGAAATGATAAGACAAAAAAATCTGACAGCTTAATGACAAAAGAAATTGATAAGACAAAAAGCCTTAAAAACCCTTTTGGATTCCTGATAAAATACTGTAGGATTGAACAATCAATTGAAAGAAGAAACTAAAATATAATCATTTTTATTATTACGACACTTGATACCAATCCCTCTACCAATCCATTATATAAGAACAAAAACCCTAAATTATATTCACATTCCTCATACACCAAAATACCCAACCACAAACACACACAAAAAACCCTAAATGGCTAATCAACAACTCTCAGTTTAGTGGGTTCAAAGAGAAGATATCGTTCTTCAATTTCTTGATGGCAAAAAAATAAAATACCATTCCATTGCGTTTGTTCTTCAAAACTGCAATGAGAATGTGTTGAGAAGGATGAATGAAATAGGAATACCACCTGCTTGTTACACAAATCAGACAGCAGCACTATTCAGAATTCTACACAAAAGATATGGAAATCCGAATCAAAATCCAGTTGAAGAAACCAAAGCTACATCTTGGGAGTTCATTGAGGAAACTTTCAAAATTTCAGTGACTTGGGACGATGGTGATGTGGAGATATACGACCCAAAGGACATATCTTCCAATGAGGATATAACCTTTTTGAAGCAGTTATCTGAAATACCAATCATCAACAACTCTGCAAGCAAATTTGCAGAGAAGGTTCAAAAGGCAGTAGTCTCACAGGTTGAACTTTGGACGGAATCTAAAAGTGATGAGGAAATCCCTAATGGAAGCTTAGGGTACTCATCTGAAGAAGAAACAAACTTTGATCCATGATTCTGATCTTGCTTGTAATTTTTATTTAATTTTGTGGTTTGTAAACATCATCTTTGTTTTAAACTTTCATCATCTATAAAACGTAATATTTAAGATATCCACTTGCTGTTCATTTTTAATTTGATCTGTGTTATCATAAAACACAATAATAAAAAAATTCCATTTGCATTATAATGTTGTATGTATAAAACACAATAACAATAGATTGTTGTTATCATAAAACGCAATTAACCAAAAATAGCTGATATTTATGAATGATATCACAAAACGCAATAACAAAAAGAGCTGAAACATATACATCATAAAACGCAATAAAAAAATATTTCTTTTTTATTCTTATCAGAATTTTTATACATACTTACATTGTATTGCTAGAACCTATAGCATTAGAAGAAACCTTCTCTTTACATGTACGACTGTTATGTCCTTTTCCTCCACATACACGGCACGATTTCTGGATCTTTGATGATTTCTGAATTGCAATCTCACGATTAGACTTAATCCTTTTTTGTACACCGCATCCTTTTGTCCTTATTATTATCGAGACACGAATCATAGAATCAGACTTTTCTAAGTTCCCTCCAATATCAGCAAACCTATCTTTGCGACTAGGAGGCGGCGCAACAACCATAACCTCATCCGCTTTATCAATATAACCTTTAATATGATCTCTGTAACGACACAACTCATCTAAATCCGCAACCAACCTATTAACCACATATTCATTTGCTATAACGATTTCTCTAAAAACTTTATCAATTTAACTATTCCTACCAATTTCATCAAACCGAATATTGCAATGAATTGAGCCATTCGAAACAACATCTCTCATCCATCTTCTAAGAACATATATTCTAGGAAACTCAGTTATATCATCATACCGTAGAACATAAAATATATGCCGGCACAATATACCAAATTGTTCAAACCGTTTGCAAGTACAACTTATACTTAAACCATCTTCTTGTTTACTGTATTGAACCTATAAATAAAATTAAAAAACTATATAAAATTAGTGAAATGTAATACAAAACGCAATGAATAATAAATAAAATAAAGAAATTAAGTATATGATCATATAATGTTAAAACACAATAAACTTAATGATAAAACGCAACAAATGGTGGAAAAAATAAAACGCAATAGATGTTTAAAACAATTTTAATTTAAAAATTACCTTGAATAAAGATGTGCATAGCTGTTTGAAATCCTTTATTTCATAATATTGAACATCATCCCACAGTATCATGAGACTTTGACATACACTTTGTAATGGCAGCATCAATTTCAATCTGAATATCTTTAAAAATTGTTTTGGTATATATTTCTGATGCTTGTTTCTCCAATACAAAGTCACTCCAGGTCTTAGATTGAATATACCTTGTATCATGATCATTCCTCCTATGCTCATGCCTTTGAAAATCCATTGTAGTCTCAAAATGAGTGAAAAATTCAACAAGTGTACATCTTGGATTACAAAACTGACCAAAGAAGTAATTCTCGCTTTCACATCTAGACGTAGTACGCATAAGACCAGCCAAATTCTCTCCATGGTAATAAGAGGGTATCCAATAAAATCGAAGATCGTACATATCTTTTAACCATTCATGATTTCCAATCCAAAAGTAGACATTATTGAATGCCACTCAGTTTCAAAATCTTCTGGAATAATAGTATCATTCCAAACAACACGAGTCATTCTTGTATTAAACTCAATGTTGGATGAAAAAACAGGACCAACCTGTATAAAAAGCAATAAAATTATTAAACATAAAACGCAATAATTTAAACTATATAAAAAGTTGCAGTTTATAATATCATAACATGTTTTCATTTATTCTTCTAATAAAACGCAATATCATGAAAATGATAAAACTAATACATTATTGATAAAATGCAATTGTATTGTTATATTAAAACGCAATTATAATGATAAAAATGTTTGGGGATCTTATTGTATAATACATAAAACCCAACAAAAAAACCTATATAAAAATTGCAGTTTAATAGATCATAAAACGCAGTTTAATACCTTTGTCTTCAATTTCTCCCATATATGCCACATACATAACCTATGTCTACTTCTTGAAAGAACATCCTTAATAGCTCTCTTCATTGCAGCATCTTGATCAGTAACAACAACTTTAGGCTCATTTCCAAAAGCATTAACAAAGCACCTTAAAAGCCATCGATAAGAATCTGTAGTCTCAGAACCAAGTAATGCACCACCAAATGTGACATTCCTAAAATGATTATCAATCCCAGTAAATGGTACAAAAACCAAATCATATCTACATAATACAAATTAATAAAGCATTAGAAAAAAAGAAAACAGGAATATATAACGCAATATGATATATAACGCAATAAATGAAAAAAAACTTACTTGTTTGATTTATAAGTAGCATCAAAACCTACTATGTCACCAAATACTGTATAATTTGTTTTTGATTGCTCATCAGCCCAGAAAAGTCCTTTCAATCTTCTATCATCACCAATAACATAATCACATGTGAAACCAGGAGAACATTCTTTCTTCCTAATAAGTCGCCTAACTACCATTTCTGCGTCATACTCTCATATGTAAAGATTCAAATCCCTTCTATAGTTCTTACAATCAACTTTACTAGCACCAACTTCACCAAAACCACCATACATTGTTTTCATAATATTGAATACTTTAACAGGTCCAATATTGATTGCAGACAATCCAGATATAAAACTTTCTTTAACATAATCAATACTTCTTGCAGCAAGCAAGAAATGAATATCTTCATCATCAACAAAGATATGATTATGTTCTTCTTCAAAGTAGTAGATTTTAAACATATTATTGTTCTCTAATATTAATTTCACATGAGCATTGCATCCAACTCTTTTTGAACCTCTATTACGTCTAACAATCTTTTTACTATTCTCATCAACTGAACCAGAATCTATTTCTTTGCTAACATGAAATCCTTCTTTTGAGCAGACAATATATCTTATTTTCACTAAACCACCACCATTTTTCCAAGAGGTATTTTTTCTTGCAGAAAAACCTACAGCAAGTGCATATCTCTGATAAAATGCAAAAGCCTCATCAAATGATTCAAAAAACATTCCAACAGAAGGTCTAATGGATCCACTGACTTTAGGTTTGTAAAACTTTCTTCCACTGTTTAAGCATACACGTTCCTCCCATTTGGAAATGTGATCTGAAACAATTAACAATAATTATAAAACACAATACCTCTTATATAGTCATGTTTTTAGTGTTAAATCTCAAAATATGTTATTCAAAATTGAAAAAATACAAACCTTTAAAGTTTGTATATCATCTAATGTGGTTAAAAGCATAAAACGCAATAAGTTCTGTAAAACGCAATAAATGATAAACAAACAATAAAAAAGTGTTAAATTCTACATCAATAACAGTTATGTGCTTTATATTAGAACAATTACGAATTTAAAGTCTGTATGCATATAATGTGAATAAAATCATAAAACGCAACAAGTTCATTAAAACGCAATAACTGATGAACAAACAAAACGAACAAATTAAGTTAAATTATACAACAATAACAATTAAACATATGAAAAATCAAATTTTAATAACAGAAAGACGAATTATAAAACGTAAAAGATTGAATTTCGGCAAAATAACAAACAGTTACTCAAAATTTGAAGCTAAACTTACCAACACAGTCTGCAGAAGACATTGACGTTATCGAATTGACGAACGAAACAAGATTATTGCTTGAAAAAAAGGTGAATTTGCGATTGATTGCGATTTAGGGTTAAGGAATCTCAATTCTGTTATGAAATTGATGAACTAATAAAAGAGGTAACAAAATCTAGTATAGTATTAGAAAGAAGATACAATAATGTAAAATGACGAAAAAGCCCACGCGCCCAAAATTTTAAAAATAATAGATGAACGACTAAGATTGCTTCCTATACTTCCTAGCAAATATAAACTTCCTATTTGATCACCACCATATATATATATATATATATCCTATATAATTCTTAAAAGTTAAAACCGTTCCCTTTTTTCACACATCCCAGTGGCTTAATCTTACCATACACATATTCCTTCTCAATCCTTCAAAATCGTCATCCAAAAGACATCCATTACGCCATTAAAGATACTTCCTATTTGATTCTCTTAATTCGATTCATATAACCATCATATGATTATCATATTTCCCTTTCTTGAATCCCTTTTCAATCCCATAAGTTGAATCACAATCGCTCAAGTTGAATGACATTTAGGGAAATATTTACATTTGATATGTTGATGGTTACGTGCATAACTTTACACTCTGATCTATTTAATCATGCATTCCATGTTTTCTCATTTTCTCTTCTTATTGATTCGAAATTAGGGTAAATTTGTTCAAACTATGTACGTGCATCATAATTAGGGTAAAGTGCTTATCTGATGATCTTATATTTATAGTTATATGTTTCTGTGAATTTTTTTCTTCCTTTGTGGCATGTGGTGCGATTTGATCGGAAAACTAGATTTCTTTTAATGCATTTTCTGTGTATCATGGTTTTTGTTCATATCATGTGTAACTTGTCAATATTTAAGTGCTTCTCAAGAAGATAGAAAATAGGTTCATCATCTGATGAAACACTAATTACTGTACAACATAATTGGATAGAAAAAATTAACATTGCATATATGAGTGTACAACATATATGAATATAGAAGTTGAATATATGACTATACATTTAAATGAAATTCTAATTACTGTTAATATCTTTAACTAATTAATAACAGATATGTGCAATAATTATTCATATAGAAACTAGCAATGCAGATTTTTCACATACTTGGTTAAACTATTGACCTAGCTATTTGGTAACCTTATATTGTTTGCTATTGAACATTATTAAAAACATAAAGCGTCCATGAACATGATTAAATGAAGGGGAACAAGCGATGCTTTAGATGAATGTTCCTCTATTGCCACTCAAGTAACCCCTACAGTTTATATTGTTCATTTATCGTTAGTTGTTTATGCATTTGGCCAATAACACTTAAGATGATTATTATGTATGTTTTAGTGGTTGTGCCTAATGTTATGTCTGTTGATTTGGACCAATAATGTAAGCTAGGAATAAATGTTTTGCTTATACAAAAGATGTTTTGCATTTAATACTAAAAACTTTGATAAAGGACATCCCGCTGCAACGCACGGGTAGCGTCAACTCGTGAAATATATCAAGGAACTATGAACATCAAGATCAAGGGTAGAACTTATAAGAAACATACCCGTCTGCTAATAGTGGCATCAAGTTTATCATGACCACAAATCGATTGAAGTAGCATTCCAGCATCAGCAACCGATGAGCCAAAGCAACCAATAACATCTAGCGATGATGCATACGCCACCAGCCCATATCGTGACACACGGCCATACGTCGACTTTAGCCCTACAACACCACAAAATGATGCCGGATACCGGACACTTCCACCAGTATCACTTCCCAATGATACTACACACTGCCTAGCTGAAACAGCCGCCACCGAGCCGCCTGATGATCCCCCTGGTACACATTCAAGGTTCCATGGATTTGTAGTAACCTAACAAGTAGCAAAATACCAAAAACTTTATGTCAATAGAATTTACAAGTATAAAATTGGGGAAAAGAGGAAATAAATCAATGATAAAGGCTGTAACCTGATAAGCTGATCCTTCAGTGGTACTCCCCATTCCAAATTCATCCAAATTAGTTTTCCCAACAATAATGGCACCACTCTCCTTCAACTTCTTAACAGCAGTTGCATCAAATGCCGGCCGATAATTTTCTAGTAATTTGGATTCGGTAGTAAAAGGCATGTCTGCAGTACAAATGTTGTCTTTGACAGCAACCAATACTCCAGCGAATTAAGACTTGTTCATTGTAGAAGAAAATTAAAATGTATATAAACACAAACAGAGAGAATCAGAATACGTACGTACTTTTATTTGTCAATAACATCAAAAGTCAAAATGTATATAACTCTCCAAGCTTTGCTTCCATGTGAGTCCCGTAGGACCAACTCTCCATCTGTGCTAAAATTGAGTGTTGCATGAATCATGCCTGACCGGATTGTCTCGGTTGGCCGCCCAAACAACCTCAGGAAGCTAAAGTCAACACCACATTTGACTAATTGGAACCTAATTGCCATTCTACAAAGACAAAATTCAGAAATCATAAAGAATGTAATGCCAATTGGCCATAGATATATGTCAAAATCACGTTCTGTAACAAAAGTATATAAAAAAATTAAAGAGTTAAATGCCATTTTAGTCCATGTGGTTTGGACGATTATAACAACCCTCCTAAAACCCCTTAACATAACCCTAAACGTTCAGATTATACCTCGTATACTCGTTATCGGGCCTAAAATACCTTTATATTTATAAAAATTAAATAAAAATAAAAATACGAGGCTGTCGCGGGCCGCGACCCAGCCCCTTAAGTCTGTCACGGGGCGCGACGTAGTGACACCAGGAAACACCCTGGTTCGCCACGTGTCCAGATACGTGTGGAAAGCTATTAGTCTGACTCGCCAAGCCTACCGCCACCACTAGGGAACTCGCAGGCCGCGAAGACCAAACCCAAACCCGTCGCGGGGCGCGACGAAGTGGCTGATCAGCCTATAAAAGGGGGTCGAGAGCTCAGAATTCACCGTTCAAAATTTTCTTGTCTCTCCAACATATAGTAGATAAAATACTCGGGTATTATACTCGTATAAAGCCAAGCTCTGCCTCGTTGTAAGTATTATAACCCCCGATCACATATTAGTTACCCTACCTGATTGATTTAGGGTTTCGTAACGCATGTCAAGGCTCTGCCTGACTCAGTCGTTGGAGTTCTGTCTCGTGTTACACCCGATTGATATAGGACTCCGTAATGCATGTCAAGGCTCTGCCTGACTCAGTCATTGGAGTTCTATCTCGAGTTGTACGGTTAATGTGATTTGGGTTATCTTATTAACATGTGTGCATTGTTTAATTTTAATAGATAATAACCAGGAGAATCACAGGAAGCGGTAGTTTTATCTAAGTCAACAATATGAGTCATTCTCTTTTTCCTACTGTTATGGGTGGTTTTCTACGCATATATCCTGAATAATATTCTGACTATGTTTCTTTTATTGTGATCAGGATACCAGATCAGGATATTGGTAACATCCTGGCAGAGTATCCTGGTAGTGACTAATTAACTCACGTGCAGATTAATGAAGCAAGTCTATAACGTTCAAGTGGACCTCTTCTCCCAAAGACTCAGGCTAATCTGTTGAAATAGGAACGTTGAAGCCGGAAGACGTGGACTACAACGTTCACAAAGGGAATATTCGCTTTATCCCGAATTTGTAGGCTAGTTAGTTAGCTTTGTTTTACTATAAATAGGATTGATCGGATCAGATAAGAACACACACAATTTCTCGAACACTCTGGCTCTCTACTAGCTGCAATCACTCACAAACACTCACACTTGTATTCAAGTCGCATTGTAACACCTAGTTGATCTGCATCATATCCTTCACTGTATCCTGATATTTAAAGCAATAAGAAGAACAAGGCAGCTGCGATTGTCAGCTCCCGAGGTTTTGTGCCGGCGATCTAGATTGATCAAGGGCTTTCCTTGTACATCCCGTGTCACCTTTTACCTTTTTGCTCATTGTTTGATTATAGATACAGCTCGATATCCTGAGCCGTATCCTGAAAACTGTTTTTTTTAACAACTTAATCAGCATATATTTTTCGAATACTTCTAGCACACTACCTCACTAAACTAATTTGATCACTTAATTACTTAGGTAATTTTTGACCAAAACAATTTGGCACCCACCGTGGGGCAAGTGGTGCTATTTCTACTAAAAGCTTTTGCAAAATCATTACTTGGTTTTCTATTTTCAAAACTTTTTGCTACACTATTTTCAATGGCCTCAAGATCAAACATGAGGTCTTCTACCGTGTCTGCTACAACCTCTGCAACAATTGGTTCGGTGCTTCCACCACCTCCTCCAAGGACGCAAGCCTCTTCACAGCCTCAGGATCTTTCAAGAGGAACTGAAACTCATGTGGCTCGGGATGTTATCCCCACTCAGAATGTTGAGGATTCTGCTCCTATTTTGGCCTCTAATGATGAAATCCTAACTTTGTTTGGTAGTATACAGGATCAGATGAAGCAACAGCAGGAAACCAACCAAATGCTGATGAGAGAGATACAACTCTTGAAATCCAGCTCAAGCAGGCCTGCTGAGGATATTGTCACTCCCTTGCAACCCAGAGCTTTGAATTTCAGTTCGGTAGTGTTTACTGAGGATAATAGGGGCATTATTGTCCCTAGCCATTCCCAAAGTCATATTCCTGAGATACCCTCTTCGGTTAGGGTGTCAACTGTAAGAAGTTCAGGATATGCTTCAGGATATGCTTCAGGATATGGCCAGAATCCTCAAACTGGTAACGTGTCTAATAATACTAATACTCTTGCTACTAATGGTATTGGATCTTTGCAGGATGCAGGTATGACATCAGCACTTTCCAGGGAGCTTCAGAAGTTAAAAGACATGATATCCAGTGTACCTGGGGTAGTCCAGCCGATCCAAGAAGTATCCCAGGATAGCCACAAGATATCTCGATTTGCATATCCTACATGTGATGCTGAAATCCCAAAGAGATTTCAAACCCCCAACATGAAGCTCTATGATGGAACCACAGATCCTGAGGAGCATATTGCTCAATATAGGGAAAGGATGGAAATTAACCCTATCCCTCCGGATCTCAAGGAAGCTTGCCTCTGCAAGGGTTTTGGTTCTACCTTAACAGGATCAGCCTTAAAATGGATCTTAAACGTTCCTCCTCATTCGATTACATCCTTTGCTCACTTAGTCAATTTATTTAATAGTCAATTTTCTTGCAGTCAAAGTTTTGAGAAACTAACCCGTGATCTCTACAGGATAACTCAAGGACCTCAAGAATCCTTAAGAGATTATGTGAACAAGTTTAGTCGGGAATCCTTAGATATCCCACATCTTGATGTTGCAACAGCTGTGCAGGCTTTCAAGTTGCGATTGCAAAAAGATTCTCAATTTTACCAGGATCTGGTAAAGAATCCCTGCAGGAACCTGGATGAAGCTCAGAACAGGGCTTTAAGATATATTCGACCGGAGGATGACAAAAAGATGCAAGAGAGGATGAATTCATCTTCAACCTACGAATCAACCAACAGGAAGTCAGAATCCTCGTACAAGCCGTATCGCTCTAAGACATATGGCATAAATGACAGCAAGAAAGTGAATGCTGTTGAAGACGAGGATCTTGAGGAGTATCCTGAATTATCAGAATATTGTTTTTCTGTTAATATACCTGAACTAATGTATGCTATGCAGGGTTTGAGAGACGAAGCAAGGTGGCCTAGGAAGAGCCAACAAAAAGCCAATTGGAAGGATAAATCCAAGTGGTGTGCCTTCCATGAGGATTTTGGACATGTTACAGAAGATTGCATTGCCCTGAGGAAAGAAATAAGCTATCTGCTGAGCAAAGGATATCTGAAGGATCTTCTGGGAAGAAAGAAGAATAAGGGTCAGGATACTGAGAAGGATCCTGAACGTGCAGCATCACCTCCTGTAGATGCCAAGATAAATAACTTTATTTCAGGAGGATCCGACATGTGTGGAACTTCATACTCTGCAGCAAAAAGACATGCAAAGGAGGCTAAGGCAGAAAGGGGAAATAAGCCAACCAGGATGACAACCCTCACAACTGATAAAGTGATCACGTTCGACAGTGATGACAGGGATACTGTCCAGGATCCTCATCATGATGCTTTGGTAATAACTTTATATGTCGCTAATCATTTTGTGCGCAGGATACTGGTGGATAACGACAGCTCCGTCAATATAATTCAACTGGAAACATTGAAGAGGATGAATGTATCCCTTATGGATATCACTTCGAAATCCACTGTGCTTGTTGGGTTCAGTGGAGAGGCCAGGAATACTGTGGGAGAAATAAAGTTGCCAGTGTATATTGAAGGGTCAACTCAATGCAACGCTTCTGTGTCATGGACTCCTTATCCTGCTATAATATTATATTAGGCATGCCATGGATCCATGATATGAAAGCTGTGCCATCTACCTATCACCAGTGCATCAAGATCCCTACCCCTTGGGTGGTTGTCAAAGTGGAAAGTGATCAACAAGAAGCGAAGGAGTGTTATTCTTCTTCAATGAAATCCTCAACAAAGCCTACAGCAGGATAGCAATTAAAGATGCGAGCCCAGGATATCACGGAAGCTTCAGAGCAGGATGTTAAGAAAATTATCCTGGATCAGGATAATCCAGATATCTCGGTGCTCGTAGGAACCAATATCCCTCAGGATATTGAAAATCAACTGACTAACTTTTTGAGATGCAGGATGTCAACATTCGCATGGAAACATGAGGATATGACAGGTATTTCCAAGGATATTATAACTCACAAGCTTGGAATTGACAGGTCTTTCAAGCCTGTCCAACAGAAACGAAGGAAGTTTGCTCCTGAGCGAAACGCGATCATTCAGGAAGAGGTTGTAAGATTATTAAAGAGCAAGATGATTAGGGAAGTCAAATTTCCCAATTGGCTAGCAAATGTAGTTGTGGTGCAAAAGAAAAACGGGAAATGGAGAGTTTGTGTAGATTACACATACTTGAACAAAGTGTGTCCTAAAGACCCATTCCCTCTGCCTCATATCGACTCAATGGTGGATGCTACTGCCGGTCACGAAATCTTAACCTTCATGGATGCATCCTCAGGATTCCAGTAAATACAAATGGAACCTTCAGACCAGGAGGATACTGCTTTCATGACACCAATAGGTATTTATTGTTATATAGCTATGCCTTTTGGTTTGAAAAATGCAGGTGCAACATACCAGAGATTGGTGAACATGATGTTTAAAGACAAACTGGGGGACACCATGGAGGTATACATTGATGATATGGTGGTAAAATCTAAGAAGGCTGAGGATCATCTCCGGGATATTGAAGGAGCATTCGATATCCTGGACCAGTACAACATGAAACTAAATCCTGCCAAATGCCATTTTGGAGTGGGGGCAGGAAAGTTTCTAGGATACATGGTGACTAAAAGGGGGATCGAAGCAAGCCCGGAACAGATTAAAGCTATCCTGGATATCGAGTCACCTTCAAACATGAAAGATGTACAAAGATTAACAGGGCGAGTAGCAGCGTTGAACAGGTTTTTATCAAGATCCTCGGAAAAATGCAAGGAATTCTACGATATCCTAAAGAAGAATAAGAAATTAGAATGGGGAGAGAAGCATGAAGCAGCCTTGCAGGAATTGAAGCAGTATCTTTCAACTGCACCACTGTTGATGAAGCCCGAGGATGGTGAACCATTATCCCTATATCTCGCAGTATCAGGGAATGCAGTGAGTGTTGTCCTGATAAAGGATCATGAAGGTCAGTATCCTGTCTATTATGTTAGCAAAAGTTTATTAGATGTTGAAACTAGATATTCTCGTTTAGAAAAATTGATATTGGCCCTAGTTATGGCATCGACAAAGCTTAGACATTATTTTGAGACATATAGGATTCATGTTAAAACCAAATATCCTGTTAAAAATGTGCTTAGGAAACCTGAGATGTCAGGCAGGATGGCTAAGTGGTCAGTAAAATTAAGTGCCTATGATCTAGTATATGAACCTAGGAATGCTATAAAGTCTCAGGCTCTAGCCGACTTTGTGGCTGATTTCAGTAGTGATATTCAAAATGAAGTAGACCTAGAAGTACAACAGCTAGGAGAAAATTTAGAATCCTGGACAATATATACTGATGGTGCATCTAATGTGAGAGGTGTAGGATTGGGTATACTACTAAAATCGCCACAGGGGGACATAATACCCCACACTATTAGGTGTGAATTTCCTGCCACTAATAATGAAGCAGAATATGAAGCTTTGATTGCAGGATTAGAGTTGGCCAGGAATACGAATATTAAAAGCTTATAAGTATTTGTCGATTCATTGTTAATTACTAATCATTTTAATGGATCCTATGCAGTTAAAGGTGAGAAGTTAATCGAGTATCTCGAAATTCTCAAAAAATTAGCAGGATATTTCGATGTTTTTACACTTGAACAGGTACCAAGAGAGGATAATGCTGAAGCAGATGCCTTGGCAAATTTAGGATCATCAGTCAGGATACCGGAGGGAGCCCAAATACCAATACTACATATCTGTAACACCCCTAAATTTATTAAACTATATATGTTGTTATACATGTATAAGTTAAAATAATAATCATAAAACAATGAGAATCGAAACCAGGAAAAATTTAACCTAGTAAAATATTAATAAAAAGAATTGGAAAATCAAAGTATTTTAACCCTTCTTATAAAACTTGGAAATTGAGGGACCAAAAGTGCAAATATTGAAATTAATTGTTTAAAATCTGGATAAACATAAAAAACACAAACTTTGTGTGTGTCTTGATCGAACCAGAACCCCCAGGAGCGAACTCCCTCTTTTTCAAAACCCTAGTTCTACAATTTCACTTAAAATCAAGGAATCAAAACCGAATTGAAGGTGATTCAAGGCTATATAAGTGATCTTCATCCTTAATATATTCAAAGGTATGCTTAATTTGAGATATGAAGATGTTTTGAGAATTCATGAATTCATTCAACAGAAATTGATGGTGAATTTGACATGTGGAAATGAGATATAAGAAAAGGAAGAGCGAGATTTAAGCTTAAATGCTTAAATTCTCTTAACGGGTCAAAATAAATTATACGCGTAACTTGGGTAATGGTTGCGGAATTCATAAAATTTATGAACCCGAGTGAAATATTTTGGGTTAACTAAGAAGGCTTATGTTTTACGAATAATTTAGAAACAAGTTTGAAGTAAAATGGATAAAAATTGAAGAAGTTATGAATGTTTTTGTGAAAAATGGTAAAGCTAGGAGTATGCAGCTCCCAACTGTCGCAACCCCCGACCCCTGCCCCGGGAGGCGGGCGGCCACGAGCTCGCAGAGCTGGTGGTATCGGTGTTTATTAATTTGGCAGCGGGAATTTCATCAGGACCGTAGTTAGAAAATAGTTTATCAGAGTAAAACACCACACTTTTATAATTAATAAGTATATGGGAAAAACCCAAGTTTCCATTACAAACATGTTTTTAGGGATAAACCCTAATTTATTTAAATAAAACTTCTTCTTTATTTAGGTAACTTTTATAGCCACTTTTCCAAGCCTTCAGTACTCTCCAGCTGGCTTCTATTTGGCTTTCACATTTTGTTACCTGAAACGCGTTTAAAAACATTTTATCAGCAAGAAATACTGGCGAGTGAATCCCAGTTTAATCAAAACAAGTTTTATCATTTTACATCTTTTGAGGGCAACCCGCAATTAAATTTGTTTATATCTACTTTAATTACCACCCACGGTACTGTCAATCCTGACTTGTCGTAATGTTACTACTCACAGTGTAGTAACAAGTTATGTATACAAAACCTCAACATACCGACGATAATTGTAGAATACAAATACTCAATCACTGTGAATTGTAATTTAAAACATTTGAGGTTTTGTGAAAACACTTTGTGAAAAGAGGAATTACTCACATTGCTAATTTAGGTATTTCCTTGTGACTTCCTGGTTATAATCTATTTAAATTAAACAATGCACACGCGTTAGTATAATATCCCAAATTTACATTAGCTATACCCTCCCCCCGAGACAGAACTCCAACGACTGATTCGGGCAGAGCCTAGACATGCGTTACGGAGCTCTAGATCAATCGGGCAGAGTAAATAATACGTAACCGGGGTTATAATAGTTACAACGAGGCAGAGCTTCGCTTTTTAGCGGGTATTATGCCCTGGAATTGCTTTTACTATTTAGAGAATTGAGAGAGAGATCGAAAATTTGAACAAGGAATGACTGATGTCACACCCCGACCACGTAAAATAACAAACCGTGGCGGAAACGTCGGGGAGTGTCGTCGCAGAATTATTGTTTCACAACCATGGAATACAAAAAGTTTCGTTTTATTTATTCATCAAGTAATTTACATTGTTTTAACACGAAACAAACAAGTTACATATTGACTATCACTATTATTATGTCACTAAGGCCTCGTCCAGATCCTTTGTGACTCATGCATCCTAGCAATCAACATCAAGCAACAACACCTTAAACATATGTAAAAACAAAGTCAGCAAAGAAATGCTGGCGAGCACATAGGTTTTATAGGAGTGTCGGATTCATGGCTAGTTTATATGTTGCAATACCTTATTTTAACTTTGTT
This sequence comes from Helianthus tuberosus, assembly GCA_030545235.1. Taxonomy (NCBI): domain Eukaryota; kingdom Viridiplantae; phylum Streptophyta; class Magnoliopsida; order Asterales; family Asteraceae; genus Helianthus; species Helianthus tuberosus. Next base: position 20,370 of record JARYGA010002116.1, read on the forward strand.
TTGAAAAGAGTATAATATTGCAACATAATTAACCAACTCAAATCAAGCGGGTTATAATTTATAAAACCTCGTAGCCATGATTCTTAACCCAAAAACATTTGTTTTAGTAAACCAAATTGTAAAACATCTCGTATTAACTCGTTTAATAATCTCGTATGGTTTATATCCTTTTGAAAACATCGTTATGTGACATCGTTTCAAAATCGTTTACCCAAGTGAACTAAATAACGCCACGGTATGTAATATGTTGAAAACACTTATATATAAGAAGTACCAGCGGCGTATCTATCATGTTTTCACCATATTACACCCGTCCCGTTATCTAAACACTTAACCACAAACCAATCGTTTATCCCTTTTGTTTAAATTGTTCAAATCGTTAACTCGTTTAAATCGTTTAAATCATCCTCGTTTTAATTGTGAAAACTATTTATGGTCATCTCGCTAATAACATTCAAACCTTCGTGACTCGACTATCTCGCTTCTCGCATTAACAAACCACCAAAGAGTAAATTAATAATCACAGATTCAGTCGTTACCCACCTAACCCACACATAACCATGGGTGCAGTCTGATAACGGGATTTGTCAGATCCTATGGTACCATAACCTAATACTGGTCAGTTCGGCCAAAATTAATGAATGTCATTCGTTATGTAACTACAACCAACAAGTTCGTTCACATTATTGAAATCGTTATTAGTTTAGTATAAACCATCTTAATCGTTTTTGAAACCATCGTTAAAATATCTAAAATCGTTTTGATACATATGAATCACCCCAAAACAATTGAAAACAGTAAAATAGGGGAACTATGTACTCACATGAAGTGCAAAGTATCCTCAATCAATAGAACTTCAACAAAATCAAGTAAACCAGAGAAATCAAGCAGCACCTAGTAATCGAATCACTAGTCAAACAATCGACACCTCAATTGGAAGATCGGATAGAATGAGGTCTTGTAAACCAAATGAGTGTTGGAACTCATGTGATATGGTTTAAAAAAGTCTACATCCTAGATCGGAACCTAACATAAGTGCTTTCGACCCATTGCAGCCCATTAAGGTAGCTTACGCTACTTTAACGCGTTGTTCACGCAAATGCGCGTTCGAGACGTCTAACTAGTCCTATGACAAGTATTATATGCCTAAACATGCTTAAATATGTTGAATAATCAGTTACGTGACAAAAGTTTATGTTACATATTCTTAATTACTAATTATGCATGAAAAGGGCATTTTGGTCATTTATCTAAGGCATATAAACTACCTATCATACAACTAATTAAACCTAAGTGACCATAAGGTATAACCTCAGAAGGTTATTCCCTATGCAACTATGGTCACTAAACATGTTTGGTCGGATCCTAATGATCGACCAAACGGGTCGACTTACGACTCTACACAAGCACTAAACTAAAAGTGACAAGCTAAACATGCTAAAACATGTTTAGTTAAGTTAGAAAATAGGTTTTGATATCAAAACAAACGGTTTTGATACCTAAGAGTAGTTTGGTTACAAAATACGCACAAACACGCATTTTGGCCGAAACTACGACTCGTCACTATGCCTAGTCAACGTGGTAATCAGTAGGTATAGTCACAAGGGACTATAACCATCGTGATTACGCTCACGTTGCGAAGTTCAAATGAACTTCGTGTTGACCATAAACTGGTCAATGCAGAAACTCAAATAGAGTTTGACTTTCATGCTAAAAAAGCGTAAAAGAACGAAAGAGGACTTACAATGGGACCAAGAACGGAAGCTTTGATCCGAATATTCTCAGGTATGAAGTGATAAACACATCAACTTAGAGAACCAATTCAGATTCAAAGGTGTGAGTTTGAGAGTGAAGTGGGTGTTGCTATTTATAGAAAACCAAGAACCGTTAAGATCGTTTCTCGATAAACGAGCATCAATCTGGACCGTACACATATGGCCCATGGTTTTGGGATACTAGGGGTGCCCCAAAACCAGCAAACGGTATTGAAAATGTTACAAAATAGCCCCTAAACTTCAAGTTAAGTGCTGAAAATGGACCTGCTGTTGCAAAAATGGAGTTTCTGCCTAGATTAGGTGCTCGCGTCATGCCACGGCATAGGCAGATGGTGGTGGCGCAGCGCCACCAGGTGCCAGTTCCAGAAAAGTTTAAAATTGGCAGAAATGGTCCCTGCACATGTTTAAGGCCTTTTTCGATGCGTTTAAACCCCGTTAACCCCATTTCAAGGCTCTAAAATGATGTTAAAGTATAGGGGACTCAAAACATGCTCAAAAATATCTCGGATGTCGGTTTGTTTGGTCGTACAGTTGCGTTATTCGGTTAATTATGACGGAAGTCGTAACGAACGCAAAAATGATCCAAATTAAGCGACGAATATTTTATCAAGCCAATCACTAAAATAAAATATTTTAATGATTACATAAATTTTTGGATGTCCGGATATATTCAGAACGTAAGATATGCGCGAAAATGCAAACCTGTGCACTTTTTGACGCTTTTAGTCCCTATTGATCAATAAAGTTTATTTTAGCATACCGAACCCCTCAAAGCCTATTTCTAAGCTATGTAAAGGATATTTAGGATATGTTTAACTTATGATCAAGTTCCAGACTGTTCGATAACATACAAATCGATATAGTTTCACAGTTTGACACAATTAGTCCCTGTGATCGAATAAACTTGATTTCAACACACCAAACTTTCCAAAACTTATTTCTAAGTTTTGTGGAGGTTATTTAAGGTATGTTAAGCCCATGTCACTATTACGGAGTGTTTGTTGCATTAAACTGACTACGTTTACGCACCAGTTTGCGTATAACCTTCTAGAATGCGATTTAAAGCTTGAAATTGGAATCGAATTAAATTGTGAAATCATCAAACACAATTACACATATGATAACACCAAAATACATATAATAACACCAAAGCACATTTTTTTATTAATAATTAACATTGTTTTACATTATACGACGATTGCAGAACACAATTGTCACAACTGAAGCCTGAGGCCCCTATTTATAGTTCTGATCGACCAGCGGGTCGCAGCCCATGACGGCCGCTTCTGTCTTTCTCGCGGCCCGCAAGGCCTGCTAGGGTAGGCCCTAGCTTAGCTGATTCGACCACTAGACTCGACACGGTTAGGACACGTGGCGGCCTCGGGGATTGCCGGGTGTCTAGCTTGTCGCGCCCCGCGAAGCACACACCCATCGGGGTCACGGCCCGCGAGCGCCCACCAGAATTTAGTTTACTTGATTTTTAAAGTTATAAAGGTATTCGGGGCCGTTTTTCGTATACGAGGTGTATTTTAGGACATATAGGGGTGTTTTAAGAATTTTAGGAGGGTTGTTATATCCTCCCCACCTTGTTTTAGAACTCGTCCTCGAGGTCTACTGGAACAGGTGTGGATATTTCCTCCGCATTTCTGATTCGAGCTCACAAGTGTATTCTGGTCCTCTCTTGGAATCCCATTTCACTTTGACTAGAACTAATCTCTTGTGCTTGAGATTCTTGATCTTTCTGTCTTCGATTTGTAGGGGTTTCTCTATAAACTTAAGTTTCTCATTTACCTCTATATCCTTAAGAGGTACCATTAATGATTCATCTGCTAAGCACTTCTTGAGATTACATGCATGAAATACATCCTGTATTCCTGCCATTTCCTCTGGCAGTTGTAGCTGATAAGCTACTGGTCCTATTCTTCTAATAATCTCAAAAGGTCCAATATACCTGGGGCTTGGCTTTCCCCTCTTGATGAATCTGACTACTCCTTTCCATGGAGAAACTTTTAATAACACCTTATCTCCTACTTGAAATTCCAACGGTTTTCGCCTGTTATCAGCATAACTCTTTTGTCGATTGCGTGCTACTTTTCGTCTTTCCTTGACTTGGATAATCTTATCCATTGTTTCTTGTACTATCTCTGGTCCAGACAGTTACTTTTCTCCAATTTCTGCCCAACAGACTGGAGTTTGACACTTTTGTCCATAAAGTGCTTCAAATGGTGCATCATTGATACTGGTATGATAGCTGTTATTATAGGAAAATTCTATTAATGGTAAATGATCGTCCCAATTTCCTCCGAAATCAATTACACAAGCTCTAAGCATATCTTCCATTGTCTGAATTATCCTTTCATTTTGTCCGTCCGTTTGAGGATGATAAGCTGTGCTTAGATTTAACTTGTTACCCATTGCTTTTTGGAAACTAGTCCAAAAATGAGAAGTAAAATGGCTATCTCTATCAGACACAATAGATAAAGGAATTCCATGTAATGAAACTATTTCATTTACATATAGCATAGCTAACTGTTCCATACTGAAAGTTTTCTTCATTGGTAAGAAATGAGCAGACTTGGTTAATCTGTCTACAATTACCCAGATTGTATCATTTCCTTTTCGTGTCTTGGGTAATTTGGTAACAAAGTCCATTGTTATCAATTCCCATTTCCATATTGGCATTTCTAGTTGTTGCAATAAACCTGAGGGTTTCTGATGTTCAGCTTTAACATGTGAACAGGTTAGACACTTGGCAACATAAGCTGCTATATCCTTTTTCATTCCTATCCACCAGAAATTCTTTCTTAAGTCTTGATACATTTTATCACTTCCAGGATGTATCGTATATTTAGACTTATGGCGTAGGTTTCCTTGTTTGGGTATCCAAATTCTTTTCTTATGGAATCTCCAAATTCCATCTGTTCCTTGTTCTAATTCCTTAATTATTCCTTTTAATTTTTCAGTATCGTCCTTGATTACTGATTCTTGTACTTCTCTAATTTGATCATTTAAATCTATCTGCAGATTTAACTTAAGAGAACGGACTCGTCTTGGATTTTCATGATACTTTCGACTTAAAGCATCAGCTACTACATTAGCCTTTCCTGCATGATACTGGATATTACAATCATAATCACTAAGGATTTCCATCCATCGTCTCTGTATCATATTTAACTCCTTTTGCCCAAAAACATATCTTAAACTTTTATGATCGGTGAAAATGGTAAACTTACTACCGTAAAGATAATGTCTTGAAATTTTTAGGGCAAAAATTATGGCTCTTAATTCTAAATCACGGGTTGTACAATTTTCTTCATGATTCTTAAGTTGTCTAGAGGCATAAGCTATAACTTTTTGACGTTGCATCCATAACCTAATTTAGACGCGTCATAATAGACTGCAAAGTCTTCAGTTCCTTTTGGTAACGCTAATATGGGTGTGTTGGTTAATCTTTGCTTAAGGGTTCTAAAGGCTTCTTCCTGTTTTGGTCCCCATTCAAACTTAACAGATTTACAAGTCAGTTTTGTTAAGGGAATGGCTATTCTAGAAAAATCTCGGATAAACCGTCTATAATACCCTGCTAATCCAAGAAAACTTCTTACTTCCGTTGGTGACTCGGGGACTTTCCATTTAGTAATTGCCTCGATCTTTGTGGGATCTACATGAATTCCTTCATGATTGACTAGATGTCCGAGGAATTGCACTTCTTGTAACCAAAATTCACATTTTGAAAATTTAGCGTAAAGCTTTTCTTTTCTCAGCAAATTTAAGAGTGTATGCAGATGCGCTGCATGTTCCTCTTTACTCTTAGAGTAAATGAGAATATCATATATAAAGACAATTATGAATTTATCCAAATATGGTTTACATATTCTGTTCATCATGTCCATAAATGCGGCTGGGGCATTGGTTAGACCAAATGGTGTGACGATAAATTCATAATGGCCATACCTTATTCTGAAGGCAGTTTTAGGAATGTCCTCTTCCTGTACTTTCAGTTGATGATATCCTGAGCATAAGTCGATCTTGGAAAAGAATCGAGCTCCTTGCAATTGATCAAACAAATCATCGATTCTCGGTAATGGGTACCGATTTTTAATCGTGACCTTGTTGAGTTCTCGGTAATCAATGCACATACGCATTGATCCGTCTTTCTTCTTGACAAACAAGATTGGTGCTCCCCATGATGATGAACTAGGCTGTATGAATCCTTTCTCCAGAAGTTCATCCAACTGTTTCTTTAGTTCTTGCATCTCTGCTGGTGCTAAATGGTAAGGTACCTTGGCAATTGGTGCCGTTCCTGGCAATAGGTGAATTCTGTATTCGACTTCCCTGTCCGATGGTAGTCCCAGTAGCTCTTCTGGAAACACATCGGAGAATGGAGATACTACGGGAATATATTTCAATTCCTTTCCTTTAGTGTTAATGATTATGTAAATCATATACACTAGTGATCCTTTTCTTGCATAGCTAGTTGTTTTCATCACAAAGATGAATTTCGTGGATCGAGATGGCTTATCTCCTGTAATTGTGATCTTTTCACTCTTTGGTGAATTTACTTGTATTGACTTTTGATCATATAGAATACTGGCTTTATTGGCTACTAACCAATCCATTCCTAACACAATATCAAATCCAGCCAGATTCATTGGGTAACGATTAGCAATAATATTATGTTTTAAAATTTCTATTCTTGCTCCCTGCAAGATTTTAGTAATCTTAATGGATTCTCCATTTGCCGTTTCTACTAGACATTCTTGTTGAAGTTTAGTAAATGGTTGATTGAGAAGTTTGCAGAAGAAAGTATTAATAAAACTTTGGTTTGCACCAGAGTCAAATAATACTTTGGCAAAAACATCATTAACTAAAAACATACCAACAATCACGTCCGGAATCATCTTGGCTTCTTCTGCAGTCAAAACAAATGCTCTAGCATTCTTAGTAGTCTTGTTGTTTATGGTTGGAGCTAGTTTCGAATAGTTCAGCTTGATATGCCCCTTTTCTCCACAATTGAAGCATATTCCATTACTGGGTTTCTTCCTGCAGTCTTCTTCCTTATGTCCCGGTATCTTGCAGAAGTTGCAGTATGTGGCACATCTTCCCGAATGCTTTTTCTTGCAGGACTTACAGTAAGGTGTAGAAGTAGAACCTATGTTTTTCCCACGGTTGGAATTACCGTAGCGAAATTCTTGGGTAAGCTTTTGAACTAGATTTTCCTCTGGTTTTCTTCTTGCGTACGTACTAATTCATCAGTCAAGGTATTGGCTAATTCTACAGCTTCTTCTATGGTTTGTGGTCTAGCTGCCTTGACTACATGTCTAATCTCACTAATTAATCCCCAGATGTAACGGGAGATTAATACTAGTTCTGGTGAAGCTAGGGTTGGCACTATTCTAGCATATTCGAAGAATACGGTAGTGTAACCCTTGCAGTCTACTCCAATCATTCTAAGGTTTAAGAATTTATTAGCAATTTGTTCTTTTTCATTAGGAGGACATAATTTTCTTTCAACCATGTTCTTAAACTCAGTCCATTCCATATTGTAAACTCTGTCACTCCCCCTAGACTGGAGAATAGTGTTCCACCATTCTAGAGCTGCATTCTTAAAAAGATTGGAGGCAAACATAATTTTATCTTCTCCTGCACATTTGCTTATTTTTTAAGACTGCCTCAGTCTTTTCTATCCAATGTAGAGCTGCAATGGCTCCTTCATTGCTAGAGAATTCCATTGGTTTGCAAGACCAGAATTCTTTGTAAGAACAACCATATGACATGGTTCTTCTTTTTGGAATAGGCAATTGAAGTAATGGTCCATTGTTTACGCTATGACTGGGCTCAGTAGGTGGTCGTTTACTTCCACTGTTAGTTTTATTATTTTCCGCTTCCTTAACCGTTTTGATAATATATAGCATAACGTCTATCATCCCTTGTGCCACTATGTGTTGGATGGCACTGTTATCTAATTGGTTCCTGTTAGTATCGTTATTCGGGTTTTCCTGATTCACTTCGTTGTCCATCTGGATTATAAACATTTACCAAGTATTAATATTACAGAACAAGATTTTATGCGAACAATCACACAAACAAACAAATTGATCAAAATCGTCGTGCATTGCGACATTTACTCTATTTCATATATTTATATATTACAAGCTACAACTGGAATTTAAAATACACTACTGATGTGTGTAAAATGCAACAAATAAATTACATCAAATGAGGCATAAAACTAACCCTTTTTAAGTACTAATGTTGGAAAAAGTGTGCTTTTGTCTTCCTTTTGTATTTTCAGGGATAAATGAGCTTAAATAAACAAAAGAAGCAAAAATGCAACCAAATCTAACAATAATACAAGAAAAGGAATAAACGTGGCATACCCGACCCCTCGACAGCATCTTCCCAAGCAAACACATGACATCAGAAGGCTGAACACGCCCCGTGCCCATCGGACACGGGGGCGTGCCCAAGTGTCTGCAGAAATGACAAAGTTGTAGAAGCTTCTATTTCCCAACACGGGAGCGTGCGCAGCGGACACGGGGCCGTGGTCAACGCTATGATTCATAGAATCCAAGCAAATCTTGATAGTACAGATACGCTTCTGCACACGGGGCCGTGCCCAGCGGACACGGGGGCATGGTCAACTAATGCAGACAAACTGCAATTAATGAAGAAAGAGAAAGTGGATGGACACGGGGCCGTGCCCAATGGACAGGGGGCCGTGTCTGGGCTTCTGTGAAGGCTATAAATAGAGGTGCTTGGTTCACTTTAAAGGTATCCCTTGGCAAACCACCTCTCTCACACTTCACCCACCCTCCACCACCATCACAACCCACATCCACCACCATCATCCATCATCCATCATAGAGTGTGTGTAGTAGTCTCGTGATCAAAGATTGATAGTAAGAATTCTTGACAATCACAGGCCATGTTTGCCTAAGTCTCATACATCACTTGGTGAAGACAAGCATTTAGTGTAATACTTTTTATTTTTAATCTTTTCGCACTTTTTATTTGGTTATGTATTAATGACTTTAATAACTAGTTTCTTATGTTGAAGGTGAAACTTTCTTATCATTTGTCCGTGATGTCTTGGCGTTATTTTACTGTCTATATAAAATAAAAGATTTACACCATTCATATCTCTACGGTCTATATAGAGATATGTTGGCTACCTGGTCGGGGGTTAAGGGAATGGTTTGGTAAGGTTCTTGTCTTGGTCAGTGTATAGATCCTGCAAGGACCTGGGTCAAGCTTAGTAGGACCTCCTTCAATACCCACTGGTATTGGATGGCGGGGGTGCAAATGGCTTGATCCCCCCATATGTAAACTACTATTAATACATTAACCCGGCTACTTAGGATTGTATCCCTGCTGACTCAAACTACTTAGCCGAGGGTAACGTCACCTTCAAAAGAGGGGCCTACCACATTACGCATTAATAACTTAATTAATTATCTTTCAATAATCCAACCCTTTAGGATTGTATCCTTGCTGACTCAAACTACTGGGTTGAGGGTAACGTCACCTTCAAAAGAGGGGCCTACTACTATAACTAAGATAATCTTTTAAAAAGTGCAAAAGTGCGGAAATAATCAAAGGTTACACTAAAGGCGAGTCGGATCCAAGTGATTCATCTTGTCTATCTGTTTTTATTTTATTTTTATTTTCAGCATTTTTAGTTTTTATTTTCATGTTTAAAACTTTTTTCTAAAATTTTGATTTGATTAGACGTTGAGGATAAACCGGTACTAAAAGCTCTTGTGTCCTTGGACGACCTCGGTATCTTACCAACGCTATACTACGCTCACGATGGGTGCACTTGCCCATATGTGTGTTTAGTGTTAGTAAAATATCGTGTTTTATAAATTTAAAACTTTACTAAAGTGTTAAAAAAGGCTAAAAATATACATAAAAACATATCACACTCGACACGCATCAAGTTTTTGGCGCCGTTTCCGGGGACACAAGGATTTTAAGAAAGCTTAAAATCGACGGCCTAATCAGTTTTTCCAAAACCTTTTTAAAACGCGCGCACATTTTCTGCATTTTAGTTAGTTTTTTTATTTACAGTAGCCTGAACACGGGCCGTGTTCACTGAACACGGGGCCGTGCTGCACATTTTTTCAAAACACCCAGATACAAAGTCTGAACACGGGGTCATGCTCACTGAACACGCCCCCGTGCTGCACAAAACCAGTTACTTTTATTAAAACGCCCAGATACAGAACCTGAACACGGGCCATGTCCACTGAACACGGGGCCGTGTCCAGCCTCTGTTTCCGTTTTTATTTTTATTTTCTGGTCTCGAGACTTTGTTGTGGTCTGCTGAGTGATTCTTATGGATCAATACTCAGGAGGCTACAACTATACCTATGAGGAAGATGATTATAGGGAAGACTATTGCACCATTTGTGGTAACCCTCACTCGGTACACTATTGTGACCTCTTTGAACCATCCACTTCATACACTTACTATGAGGAGCCCAGGTACGATCCGTCAACTTCATACACATCCTATGAAGACCCAAGGTATGAACCTTCTCCCTAATACTCATATTTTGATGAATTAAGGTATGAGCCTTCATACTCATACTTTGAGGAACCAAGATATGAGCCTCCACCTTCATATGCTTATTATGAGGAACCATGTCGTGAACAACCCACCTCATATGAGTATTATGAAGAACAAAATTACGACCCTTATCCATCATATACTTACAATGAAGAACAATGGTGTGAAACATCCGGATTCAGCTTTGAGGATCCTGATCCTTACTCTATCACCCACATAGCCGATAAGATAATAGAACACATTAAAACTATCGAGCGTTGCATAAAAGAATCCCGCGCAAGGGAAGAGGAGTCCCGCACAAGGGAATAATTAACTTGTAATAAAGAAGAGATAGTTGAAAATGTAAAAATGGAAGAACAAGTAAGTGAAGAGCCGACACATGAGTCAAACAACGAAAAAGGTGAGTCCGACAATGTTAAATTTCAAGAAGAGTCTAATTTTGAAGAAATTAATCTCTTGTCACCTTCTTTCGAAAATCATTGTTTAGTACCCACTCATGCTAAGTTTTTAAAAGAGTTAAACACTAACACTAAAATTGATGAAACGGTAAGCATTAAGTTAACAAATGATCAAACCACACTAATAGAAGAAGACCCATTTGAAATTAACATTACACCGGTTCAATGTTTTTTTCAAAACTCCTTTATTAGTAATATCACAATTGAAAAAGATCTTTGTGTTAATATAATGCCAAGTTACATTTTCGAAAAATTAAGTATTGGTGATTTTTCTCCACTTCAAATACCCATTTTCTATCTAATCGGAAAGTAATAAAATCAATGGGGGTAGTTGAGGATGTCTTGGTCCAAACTAATCAAATGGTAATCCCAACCGACTTTGTCATCCATGATGACGCTCCACTAGTGTTGGGACGATTTTTGGAAAAACCCACGAAGCTTTGAAAAATCGGAAGTACAACCATCTATCTATTCAATTAGGGGCATTTAAAAAGAGTGTCGATCTTGAGCGTTCAATGAAATATCCATTCTGTCACACCCCGACCACGTAAAACAACAAATTGTGACACCTGTGTCACTTCAACCATCAAACAAATACCAAACCAATGAAATATTGTATTTCATACTTGGAATTTGTATAAATATGTGTATCATTTGCACATATCAATTCTTGTTCAATTTCGAGCTTTAAATCACTTTCTAGAAGGTTATACGCGAACTGAGGCGTAAATATAACCAGTTTAATGCAACAAACACTCCAGAATAGTGAAATAGGCTTAACATACCTTAAATAACCTTTACATAACTTAGAAATAAGTTTAAAAGGCTTCGGTATGGCAAAAACAAGTTTATTCGCTCGCAGGGACTATTTGCGTCAAACTGTAAAAGTCTGCCGTTTCGTAAGGCAACGTATAGTCCGGAACTTGATCATAGGCTAAACATACCATATATAACCTAAACATAGCTTATAAATAAGCTTTGATAGGTTCGGTGTGCAAAAATATGCTTATTTGATCTTACAGGGACTAAAAGTGTCAAAAACGATGTAAGTTTGCATTTTCGCGCATATCTTACATTCTGAACACATCCGACATCCAAAATTTTTGTACACACTTGTCGCTTTATTTTAGTGATCGGCATGCAAAAATACCATTCGTCGCTTAATTTGGTTCGTTTTTGCGTCCGTTCGAGTTTCGTCGTAATTAACCGAACAACGTGACCGTACGATCAAACGAACCGACATCCGAGATATTTTCGAGCATATTTCAGGTCCCCTACACTTTGACAACCTTGTAGATCCTTGAAAATGACTTTACGGAGGTTAAAAACGTCGAAAACAAGCTTAAACACGTGTAGGGACCAATTCTGTCAGTTTCTGAAAGTTCCAGCTACACCCTCGCGCTGCGCGACGGCCCTATGGCCTCCCTGTCGCACGACGCCAGCATCAGATCTGGACAGAACTCTTGGTTTTAGCATCATGATGATAATTCAGGGGCCAATCTTGCAATTCCTTTGTGTGGTGACCAAGTTAGCACCTCCCCAAGCAAATTAACTGGCCTCTAACACTTGTAGGGTCATGATTTAATCCTTGTTGGCCACACAAACACTTGTAATGATCTTGTGAGTTCACTACAAGTATAAATAGCAAGCCAAACCTCCTCATTCTTTGCTCATTCCTCTCATCTCTTCTCTAAATCTGAATTGGAGCTTCCACAAGTGTTAGGAACTTCCTTTCTGGTTTTCTTATTCTCTTTCTTCAAGCTTTGGACTCTTGTGAGTATTCCTTCGTGCTTGTTCTTTATGTTAGTGCAGAAAGTCAAACAGTTTGGCCAACAATTTGACTTTCGGTTTTGACCATCAATTGGTCAAATCAAAGTTCAACTGAACTTTGTAACGTGATTGTAATCACGATGGTTATAATCCTTAGCTATTATACCTACTGATTACCACGTTAACTAGGTGTAATGACGAGTCAAAGTTTCAGTCAAAGTGCGTTTTAGCATGCATTTTGCAACGGAACTACTTTTAGGTGTCAAAACATCTTGTTTTGATACCAAATCAGTTTTCTAAGTTAGTTAAACATGTTTTGACATGTTTAACTCGTCACTACTAGTTTGGTGCTTGTTTAGGGTCGTAAGTTAAGCGGTCTAGACAACCGCTTAGAATTTCGAACCCGACCCGTTTGGTCGATCTTTAGGATCCGACCAAGCATGATTAGTGATCGTAGTTGCATAAGGAATAACACCTGAGGTTATACCTTATGATCACTTAGGATTGGTTAGTTATTTGTTAAGTAGCTTATATGCCCATAAGAAATGACCAAAATGCCCTTTTGTAACATAAATCCATATTGTGCATATGTGAACATATTTTTGACATCTAAACTGATTTAGTAACATGTTAGGGTATAATTGGGCATGTAAGACTTGACATAGCTTATAGATAACCATCCGACAATAGTTTTGCGCAACCGACGCGTTATAGTAGCATATACTACCATAACGGGTAGAAACGGGTCAAAAGCATTTAGATAGACTTCCTAATCAGAATTTTAGCTCTATTAAATCATACCATATGAGTTTAATCACTCATGTGATTTATAGAACATCATTCTATCCTATCTCCCGATTTAGGATCCGATTATTAACATAGTTACCTATACTAGGTGCCTTGTTGTTTCCGTGATCCTTGGAGCTTAAATTCGTCTTATTCCCCAGACTAATAAGCAATCTCAAGTGAGTACATAGACCCCTCTCTTTTTAAATGTTTTCAAGGTGATTATGTGAGTACATAGTCCCATCTTTTACTGTTTTCAAATATTTTGGGGTGAAATATGTGTACCTATTTGTTATGTTCATGATTTTAAAGTATAATTGATTATACATATTAGTACTTATATTTTGACAAACTAAATGATTATTTATGGTTTAAACACTAATTTTTCAAAGATTATAAAATTAATTGTTGAATTGTACTTATTTATGTTCACAAAGACCGATTGGTAGTATGATATAGCACTATAGGACTAGACACCCCATTCCTGTTGTCATGGAATGTCAGAAACCAATATTTTATCCAAATAGGAATTGCCTTTGTGGTATTTCTATACTCTCAATTGGTGTAGTTTGATGCACTAAGGTCTGATTGAATTCTTAAATCACATTTTTATTGTATATCTTGTTATACTCCCTAAAGTATAGTTTGATATACTCTCATGTGTGATATTGTACAAAACAACATGTATATTTTGTTAATCACCAAAACATAGTTTAATATGTTATTTTCAAAACCAAAGCATAGTTTAATATGTTACGTATAAAACCAAAGTACATTTTTGATATACTACTGAAAACTATTTTGACGACTAAAGTATATTTAATATACTATCTGTTTAATTATTTTGGAACAAAAATATATTTTAATATATTACTTATGCGACTTTCTTAAAATCAAAGTATATTTTATATATATACTATAAACACTTTTATCAAAATATTATTTTATAAACAATATATTTTATTCAAACTCATTTTACTTAATTCTTTATTTATGCATTATTATGTTATATTATCCGATTTCTTATAAATTTTAAAACGATTTATAAAAGAAAATATTTTTAAGGTTCATGACTATTTTTAATTAAACATATTTTCCTTAAACTTACAAGTCATTAATCCTATTAAAATAAAACCTATGTAACTCACAGGCATTTTATGCTGACGTACCTATTTTTACACATGTTTCAGGTGCTGCTTTGTGATTATTGTTGATACATGCTATACATAGGATGGACTCGTGCCTTAGCGACTTTAAAACTTGAAAGATAATAATTGTATTTATTTGATTTGAAATAAACAATGAGTTCATTAATTCAATAAAACGAAATTATTTAATCCATGGTTGTGAAACAATGATTCTGTTACAACACTCCCCGACGTTTCCGCCATGTTTTGTTGTTTTACGTGGTCGGGGTGTGACAGAAAAGTGGGTATCGGAGCTAATGGTTATAGGGAATTAGGTTATTAGTAATGCTTTGACCTAGACTATAACCTTCATAGGACCCTAACACAAGTTATCTTGTGTTTAGTTTCATAACAATACCGTTACCTATCCTTAGGTGACAACCACAATAAGAATGCAAATTTCGAATCCGCTTTGAAAACCAAGCATCTGTTCTAGGATGGTTGATTACCAGGTTTTGAACCTTCAAAGTTTTCGAAATCTCGTCAAAGTTTGGGTCTAAATAATGTGAACACGTGCAAACTGGAAGGGTGGATGCCTGTACTCTGAGCTTTCTGTCTAAGGTTAGAGTGTTCGTACAAATCCGCAGTATCGGACCAGTCACTCTTACCTGGGAACTCTTGCGGTGAGTGTCCACTTATTGGCGAGCATGTCTTCGCGATACATTATATTGATCCATTTACTTTGATTAGTCACTGTCTCATTTGTTTGCCTTAGGTAACAAACAAATGATCACAATTTCTATGCATTATAATTCTGTTTTGATTATCCGATATCATTTCACTTGTTTCCTCCATATCTTTCATTATCTTCATGATGCCTCTTCATCGCAAAAACAATGTCCGAACTAGGTGCTACAATTGCCCAACAATTAAGCGTCGTACTCCTGAGGACCATTGATTTAGCTATCACCATGACTTGCCTCAGGGATGAAGTCGTGCAAGGGAACCGCTTTTTGATACAGTCAATGTAACCGTCATCATCCGAATCAAATACCCTGTTTCAAATGTACCCATGGTGGACGATGGGAACACTTGGTTAACATGCGTGTAACACCCCGAAATCGGGTTTGGTAATCAAACCCCGTTATTATTAATACACAGGTAAAATACCGTTAGCAGTAACGGTAACCCGGTAAATATTAGGATTTAAAATAAATAAACCTAATATTCAATAAAACGTGAATAGATGTTTTTAAGGAAATAAAGTTATGAGAGGCCCGAGTTTACGAGACTTAGAATGAAACAGGTTATAACCCCAGAACCAACCAAGTTAACTAGGAATAATTAACCTAGCTAATTATGTGTGATCAAGTGAATGAATAGAAAACAAGATTTTAACCCTCTTTATAAAACATCTAAATATGAGGGACTAAAAATGGGCAAACTAGAAAATGTTTTAATTAAAACATAAACACTCCATATTGGAGTCTCCTGGAGATCGACCAGAGAACAGGGGGTGCGACCCCAAGCTTTATCAAAACCTAGTTCATCACAAAACTCACAAATGGAGGGCTCAAACCAAGTTAAAATAGAAAATCAAGCATAGATTACTGATCCTCATCACAAGAGGATCACAAGGTATGTAAAATTTCATAAAAACTCTCAACTTGAAATTCTCATGTAATTGGGAAAATCTAAAATTATAGTTGCATGTATGTCTTATGATGATCTAGGAACAACTATAGTGTCTAGGGACAAACCCTAGACAAATACAAGTTGAAATCATATGAATATGTAGTGAAACCTATGAACACCATTGTAGGTGATTAATGGTTTATGTGAAATTTGATGAACACTAGGAAATAGAGTGTTGATCTAGTATAATTTGACAATTTGAAGTGATTTCAGAAATTATAGAAGTTAACAACTTGTAAGATGGTTGATTTATGTGAAATTAGGGCTAAGAGATAAGCTAGAGACTTGATAAATAAACATGTAAAATTCTGCCCTTAAAGTGTTTGATGAAATGCCTCAAAGAAGGCTCGAAACTAGAATTTTTGTAGTTAAAACACTTAATTGTGATGTTTTGGCTATTATACAAAATGTGATTAAAAAGAGTTTTAAATATGATGAACGTGGTTAGAACTTTGGTTAAAACGGTGGTCTAAAGATAACGCCTACCGGGTAATTAAAGAATGCTAAAACTAGTTGATGAACTCGAATATGCAATTAGTATACTAATGGGCATTTGACTTTTAAAAAGTCAAACTGACCTATAATCCGATAAATGGTAATTTTTGATATGAAATTTGTAAGGTTGAATAATCGTATTAAATTATGATTAAACTAACCACCTTGGAAACGAATGATGATAGTTTGACGTGTAACAAGCTAGGTGGAAGCTTGATGAGGGAGCGGATCAAACAAATCAAGAAGGAAAGGAAAAGCGTAGTTCGGATGCGAGGTAAGTATAGCTTACACTAGTCATATAGTTTAGAATGTCCTTTTGTTGTTTTGATTTCGAACAAGACAAATGGAAAGTTGAGATATGGTGTTTCCGGCGTGTAGTCGTACGGAACAAGATAACCAATAAGGGTAAAATTTAAATTTGGACACTTGTTGACAATAATTATTGGTTTTGAAAGATACATATTTCGTAAGCCTTAATAGGCCAAAAAGGGTTAAGAGGTGAATTATAGTTAAAACGACCGTGCGGTGTAAATCGGAACGAGTCGTGTAGACGAGATGGCAATAAGCTTTATCTCGCCAATATTATCGGTCATTTAGACCAACGGGTCAAAAGGTGAAAATATCACTTTTTGACAATATCGACTAATGGTTTGATGAGTTGTTTGATTTCAGAAATAAATATCGAGTGGATATTTACATCGCTATTACTTAGTAGATATTGAGGCAAGGTACTTAAATGGGTCAATGTAATGATCCGAGCCAGGTACGCATAATAAGATAACTCTCATTTAAATGTAAGGCTAATGAGAGTTAAACGAAGTCTAAAATAAGTTTTTGGTTACCTTAATAGGTAAACCAAATGTTACGGACGATGGTCATTATATTTGAAAGGCCTAGTGCCCTTTCAAATAAAATCATAGTTAAAAGATCGGAGTTTGGATTAAACAAGTAACTAAAAGTCATTCGTCGTAAATGAAGGACTAAAATTGACTAAAACGCCCTTGTAAGTGAAATTGAGCAAACGAACCATAAAGGTTGTTTGGAAATAAGCGATAGAATGAAATAAATACCTTGAATAAGTATGAAAAGCAAAAGACGTAAAATATTGTTCAAAAGTCTCTATAAAGAGTCTTTGCCGTAAAATAATGATTTGAAGTGTGTAATTTGGGAATATATAAATCACCACATTGAATCCACCACAAATATACTTGTGGTGGGAGGTCATTTGATAAGAAATGTGGGCATATGTATTTAGAAACGAATGAAAGAGATTGGTGCTTAAAATATGCATAAATACCCTTAACGGGACAAAATGAGCATATGGGTGAAAATGGGGTTAAGAAGGTATATAAATCTGTAATTTGAAACCTATTATGTTAAACATTTTTGAACTTGATAGGTTTATGGGAAATAAAGGTCAAACAAACTCGTTTGTTTAATAAAAATAGAACGGGTCAAAATTTGGTAAAAAGGGAAATAGCCGAAGACTTAAGAGTCTAAAATTTTGTAAAACCGGAGGTTGTATTTTAACTCCATAAGGTGGAGAATCAAATTACAATCACGTAGGAAGAGACGGTAGGTCAAACGGACAAGCGGTTTGAAAGATACGAAAGTTTTCGTGTCGTTAAACGGAAAAATAGAAAGATGGAATGCAGGGACCACCGTGCTGATATGTTTACGATGGTTACATACTGAGTTACGGTGGAAGGATAGACTTTCAGGGGCTACCGTAACTTACGGTGTCACCGTAAGTTACGGTGGACCCAGTTACAAAATATATTTTATTTAGTTTAAATTCCCGGATTCGTTTAGACACGTTTTAAACCCCGTATGACTAAAGTATTTCATGTTTATGAAATATAGGTACTTTTGGATGCCGGAAGACGATCAAGCTCAGCGAAGAACCAAACACGATAAAGATACACGCTTCCGCACTTTGCCACGTTGTAAATTTTAAACAACGAATTCGATCACGTTATGTAGAATAACTTATGATTTTTAAAACTTTTAGTAAACCCGTATTTCCGATGTATATGTAATCGTAATTACATGATTGTTTTCGTAAAAGATTCATTAAACCTTAAATTATAAGAACGGGTGTTACAATGCGTCGCTTTGCTATCCAAAACAAAGTTGTTGTAAATCCTGCCGCTACTCAAAACTTCAAATTCTGCTTCATATGTCGCCTTGGCATATCTAGTACCTCAACCTCATGAACTTTCTACCTTGTGTATCGACTTAAGCACGTTTAGTGCCGGGTTTCGAAACACCTCTCGTTACACAATTCCAAAATCCAAAATAGGATCTTTCTATCCTCATAATTAGATCCTTGTGGATAAATATCGCTCAAATCAGAGCCCTTAATTGAATTATTCGTATGCCTTAATACGTATATTACAATTCAATAAGGACAAAGCCGAATTCCTATTAAGATCTTTCTATCTCCATAGTTAGATTCTTAAAGATGTTTAAAGTGCCAAATGAAATCTACGGATTGGATTCCTGGTGTGCTTTAAATGTCCGTGTCCAAAATTAACAAAATAAAGATCAAGTTAATTAATTATGTAATTATGTGCTTATGTGTTTTCTTCTACGTTTAGTGTTTTTATGTGATTCATCCAAATCCTCATAGAATCTTCCATATCTCATATGAAGGATTCATAGTAGGATATCCAAAGGTACTATCTTAAATCCTTAATGGACTTCTACATTGTGGTTAAGTCCCTTGGATTATGAAGTACTATTCTATAATTGGACCCCTTGAGTGGTCTAGTTAAACAGATTGATAAAAAAATCTGGATAGGAATATCATGTGATGATATAATTAAAAAGATCCCTTAAGTGGTATATTTAAGGAGATCGTACGACGGTCTAGTTAAGAAGATCATGTGTTGATCTAGTTAAAAAGATCGTTCGTTGATCTACTTAAAAAGATCCTTTGGTGGTCTAGTCAAGTCACTTCATGTTTATTCAATTGATTTTTCCCCCTACGCATTATGAAATGAACTGTGCGGACTGTGCAAGGAATTACGTAATTATGGATGCATACATAATTATGGAATTCAGTGCACAGAAACCACAGCAAGTTTTGTCATGCGTTAAGACCTATAGTGACAAGAATAACGATACGGGAACAATGTCGAAAGGGCATGGTGGATACGCCGCTGGTACTTCCTATATATAAGTGTTCCTTATTACATTGCGAACGTAGCGTTATTTAAGTTACTAGAAGTCCTGGACCTTGACCAATGTCATTTTATTTTACACTCTCCGACTCTGATTTCGAGCACACACAAGTTTCTTATGATAGTCTTCATAAGAAACGTTCTTCTGTCCGTAGTTCGAAACTCCATGTTTTGTTACTACAAGGACTTCACTTTGAGAGTTGACAATTTAACTAAGAATCTAACATGACCCAGATTTTTACTTAGGGTTCGAGGGATTCATTCGAAAGCGAAACAATCACAGTTGTCTTCACAGGTTTCCTCTAAAATTAAATTTCGGGACGAAATTTCCTAAAGTAGGGGAGACTGTGACACCTGTGTCACTTCAACCATCAAACAAATACCAAAACAATGAAATATTGTATTTCATACTTGGAATTTGTATAAATATGTGTATCATTTGCACATATCAATTCTTGTTCAATTTCGAGCTTTAAACCGCTTTCTGGAAGGTTATACGCGAACTGATGCGTAAATATAACTAGTTTAATGCAAAAAACACTCCGAAATAGTGAAATAGGCTTATCATACCTTAAATTACCTTTACATAACTTACAAATAAGTTTTAAAGGCTTCGGTATGGCAAAAACAAGTTTATTCGCTCGCAGGGACTATTTGCGTCAAACTGCAAAAGTCTGTCGTTTCCTAAGGCAACGTATAGTCCGGAACTTGATCATAGGCTAAACATACCATATATAACCTAAACATAGCTTAGAAATAAGCTTTGATAGGTTCGGTGTGCAAAAATATGCTTATTTGATCTTACAGGGACTAAAAGTGTCAAAAACGATGTAAGTTTGCATTTTCGCGCATATCTTACGTTCTGACCACATCCGGACATCCAAAATTTTTGTACACACTAAAATATTTTTATTTTAGTGATCGGCATGCAAAAATACCATTCGTCGCTTAATTTGGTTCGTTTTCGCGTCCGTTCGAGTTTCGTCGTAATTAACCGAACAACGTGACCGTACGATCAAACGAACCGACATCCGAGATATTTTCAAGCATATTTCAGATCCCCTACATTTTGACGACCTTGTAGAGCCTTGAAAATGACTTTACGGAGGTTAAAAATGTCACATGTGCAGGGACCAATTCTGTCAGTTTCTGAAAGTTCCAGCTACACCCTCGCGCTGCGCGACGGCCCTATGGCCTCCCTGTAGCGCGACGCTAGCATCAGATCTGGACAAAACTCTTGTTTTCAGCATCAGGATGATAATTCAGGGAACAATCTTGCAATTCCTTTGTGTGGTGGCCAAGTTAGCACCTCCCCAAGCAAATTAACTGGCCTCTAACACTTGTAGGGTCATGATTTAATCCTTGTTGGCCACACAAACACTTGTAATGATCTTGTGAGTTCACTACAAGTATAAATAGCAAGCCAAACCTCCTCATTCTTTGCTCATTCCTCTCATCTCTTCTCTAAATCTGAATTGGAGCTTCCACAAGTGTTAGGAACTTCCTCTCTGGTTTTCTTATTCTCTTTCTTCAGTTTTCTAAGTTAGTTAAACATGTTTCAAAAAATCTTGTTTTGATACCAAATCTGTTTTCTAAGTTAGTTAAACATGTTTTGACATGTTTAACTCGTCACTACTGGTTTGGTGCTTGTTTAGGGTCGTAAGTTAAGCGGTCTAGACAACCGCTTAGACTTTCGAACCCGACCCGTTTGGTCGATCTTTAGGATCACCAAGCATGATTAGTGATCGTAGTTGCATAGGGAATAACCCCTGAGGTTATACCTTATGATCACTTAGGATTGGTTAGTTATTTGTTAAGTAGCTTATATGCCCATAAGAAATGACCAAAATGCCCTTTTGTAACATAAATCCATATTGTACATATGTGAACATATTTTTGACATCTAAACTGATTTAGTAACATGTTAGGGTATAATTGCGCATGTAAGACCTTACATAGCTTATAGATAACCATCCGACAATAGTTTTGCGCAACCGACGCGTTATAGTAGCATATACTACCAGAACGAGTCGAAACGGGTCAAAAGCACTTAGGTAGACTTCCTAATCAGAATGTTAGCTCTATTAAATCATACCATATGAGTTCAATCACTCATTTGATTTATAGAACATCATTCTATCATATATCCTGATTTAGGATCCGATTATTAACATAGTTACCTATACTAGGTTCCTTGTTGTTTCTGTGATCCATGGAGCTTAAATTGGTCTTATTCCCAAGATTAATAAGCAATCTCAAGTGAGTACATAGACCCCTCTCTTTTTAAATGTTTTCAAGGTGATTATGTGAGTACATAGTCCCCTCTTTTACTGTTTTCAAATGTTTTGGGGTGAAATATGTGTACCTATTTGTTATGTTCATGATTTAAAAGTATAATTGATTATACATATTAGTACTTATCTTTTGACAAACTAAATGATTATTTATGGTTTAAACACTAATTTTTCAAAGATTATAAAATTAATTGTTGAATTGTACTTATTTATGTTCACAAAGACCGATTGGTAGTATGATATAGCGCTATAGGACTAGACACCCCATTCATGTTGTCATGGAATGTCAGAAACCAATATTTTATCCAAATAGGAATTGCCTTTGTGGTATTTCTATAGTCTCAATTGGTGTAGTTTGATGCACTTAGGTCTGATTGAATTCTTAAATCACATTTTTATTGTATATATTGTTATACTCCCAAACGTATAGTTTGATATACTCTCATGTGTGATATTGTACAAAACAACATGTATATTTTGTTAATCACCAAAACATAGTTTAATATGTTATTTTCAAAACCAAAGCATAGTTTAATATGTTACGTATAAAACCAAAGTATATTTTTGATATACTACTGAAAACTATTTTGACGACTAAAGTATATTTAATATTCTATCTGTTTAATTATTTTGGAACAAAAATATATTTTAATATATTACTTATGCGACTTTCTTAAAATCAAAGTATATTTTATATATATACTATAAACCCTTTTATCAAAATATTGTTTTATAAACAATATATTTTATTCAAACTCATTTTACTTAATTCTTTATTTATGCATTATTCTGTTATATTATCCGATTTCTTATAAATTTTAAAACGATTTATAAAAGAAAATATTTTTAAGGTTCAAGACTATTTTTGATTAAACATATTTTCCTTAAACTTACAAGTCATGAATCCTATTAAAATAAAACCTATGTACCTCACAGGCATTTTATGCTGACGTACCTATTTTTACACATGTTTCAGGTGCTGCTTTGTGATGATTATTGATACATGCTATACACAGGATGGACTCGTGCCTTAGCGACTTTAAAACTGGAAAGATAATAATTGTATTTATTTGATTTGAAATAAACATTGAGTTCATTAATTCAATAAAACGAAATTATTTAATCAATGGTTGTGAAACAATGATTCTGTTACAACACCCCCAGACGTTTCCGCCATGTTTTGTTGTTTTACGTGGTCGGGGTGTGACAGAAAAGTTGGTATCAGAGCCAATGGTTATAGGAAATTAGGTTATTAGTAATGCTTTGACCTAGACTATAACCTTCCTAGGACCCTAACACAAGTTATCTTGTGTTTAGTTTCAAAACAATACCGTCACCTATCCTTAGGTGACAACCACAATAAGAATGCAAATTTCGAATCCGCTTTGAAAACCAATCATCTGTTCTAGGATGATTGATTACCAGGTTTTGAACATTCAAAGTTTTCAAAATCTCGTCAAAGTTTGGGTCTAAATAATGTGAACACGTGCAAACTGGAAGGGTGGATGCCTGTACTCTGAGCTTTCTGTCTAAGGCTAGAGTGTTCGTACAAATCCGCAGTATCGGACCAGTCACTCTTACCTGGGAACTCTTGGGGTGAGTGTCCACTTATAGGCGAGCATGTCTTCGCGATACATTATATTGATCCATTTACTTTGATTAGTCACTGTC
>JARYGA010002117.1:0-44526 GCA_030545235.1 Helianthus tuberosus
AGAAAGTTAGGATATTTTGCAAGTCCATCCGGACGGATGGAGTCCATCCGGACGGATGGACATAGTTTCATCCAGACGGATGGGTATAGCTAGTGTCACCCGGATGAGCTCGCCTATAAATAGAGGGTCTTGGCTCCTCATTTGTAAGACTTGACTTGACACCTCTGGCGGAGCTCTTGCAAATTCTCTCTGGAACTTCATACGAATCTTCATCATCAATGACAATGAATGTGTTTAACGGTGTCTACATTGTATATCTCTCTCTTACTTCACTTTCGGATTCTGCACGATCGTGTAGCTGCTAATCTGACCTGAGCGTGTTCGAGCAAACCGAACTCCCGGTCCTCACACTCTTTTCAGTTTCTTCTCCAGAATTGTCACCTGGTTCTACTTCTACAAGCTCGCCCTTGCTTTGAACTTGTCTTCAGACTCCCCCTTAGTCTTAGCTCTAGGGAACGTAATCAGGCTTATCATCTGAAAATCTAACAATTTGAACCACTAGTAAAGATATTTGACAATTTAGGTCCAAGATCGAGAACCTGGCTCTAAATACAAAAATTTAACAGTTAAAGCTTTTTTGGTTCATCCAAGATTTGTAACCTAACTTAATTGTAAGAACAAATTACCTGGGCTCTCTCTCCCTATCAAATAACTCTATATTTGACAATTAAGAACCCAAAACCCTCAGTTGATCATCCAAGTCCAAATTAATGACCTTGGTGATTTCACACACTGTTTTTTAATTTTTTAATAAAAACCTCAAGTTTCAAATTAATGAACGTGTTTATTTT
The DNA here is from genome assembly GCA_030545235.1 of Helianthus tuberosus. Classification (NCBI taxonomy): domain Eukaryota; kingdom Viridiplantae; phylum Streptophyta; class Magnoliopsida; order Asterales; family Asteraceae; genus Helianthus; species Helianthus tuberosus. Next base: position 792 of record JARYGA010002117.1, read on the forward strand.
CAGATACATGTTTAACATACTTAGACTTTGAAACTCAGCCTTCAGACATCGGTTGTCGAAGAATAAAGTAGAACCAAAATATTTTTTCCTTTTTCAAAGTTTATGCTAAAACACTCTGAAAATCTTTTTGTGATTTTTCTGTAACATAAAGAAATAAAGAAATTTTTACATACAATATTTTTGTTTAAGTTCGCGTCAGAGGATCATATCAGTTTATGACTAATCACTAGCACCGTTGAGCTATTAACACTTTAAGTTCTAAACAATTCACTTAGATTGTCAAAATACTAATCCACTTAAATTTTCATACAAACTTCAATTGTTCTAAGATACGAGATTTAATGTCTTAAAAGCTTAACTTATTCACATGTCCCACCTTAAAATATACTCCCGTATCAAGATTCCCTAGATTCAGTCTTAAAGGTGAGTATACTATATTGATATCTATACTCTGGGTTAGTGCGAGACATTGAGAGCTCAGGTATGAACTATCGTTCAGTCAAAGAGATGAAGGCTCGAATTTAGGTGTGTTCCACTTAGGAATCTTCTTTACAACTGCACTTAATTTATATCTTTCGATATTTTCTCAATTTTTATGCAGAGGGAAAGCTATTAAAGCACGCAAAGTATTATACGAGGTTGATGTGCACAAAATGTAACATATAAATTACATCAATTGTGGCATAAAACTAACCCTTTTTTAGTACTAATGTTGGAAAAAGTGTGTTTTTGTCTACCTTTTGTATTTTCAGGATTAAATGAGCTCAAATGAACAAAAGAAACAAAAAGGCAGCTAAATCTAACATAAATACAAGAAAAGGAACAAATGTGGCATGCCCGACCTCCCCGACAGCATCTTCCCAAGCAAAGCAAAACAAGAGAACAGAAGGCTGAACACGCCCCGTGCTCAATGAGCACGGGGGCGTGCCCAAGTGATCGCAGAAAAGACAAAGCTGTAGAAGCTTCAATCACCCACCACGGGGGCGTGCCCAGCGGACACGGGGCCGTGGTCAACTCTAAGATTCGCAGAATCTGGGGAAATCTTGATAGTACAGATACGCTTCTGCACACGGGGGCGTGGTCAACTAATGCAGACAAACTGCAATTAATGAAGAAAGAGAAGGAATGTGGACACGGGGCCATGCCCAATGGACACGGGGTCGTGCCCGAGTCTCTGTTCAGCCTATAAATAGGGGTGCTTGGCTCATTTGCAAACCATCCCTTGGCACACCACCTTTCTCACACTTCACCCACCACCCACCACCATCATCCACCACCATCATCCATCGTCCATCGTAGAGTGTGTGAGTCGTCTCGGGATCCAAGATTGATCGTAAGAGTTCTTGACAATCAAAGGCCATGTTTGCCTAAGTCTCTTACATCACTTGGTGAAGACAAGTGTCGAGTGTAATACTTTTTATTTTTAATCTTTTCGCATTTTTTACTTGGTTATGTATTAATGACTTTAATAACTAGTTTCTTATGTTGAAGGTGATTCTTCCTTATCGTTTGTCCGTGGTGTCTTGGCATTATTTTACTGTCTATATAAAATAAAAGATTTTCACCATTCACATCTCCACGGTCTATATGGATATATGTTGGCTACCTGGTCGGGGGTTAAGGGAACGGTTTGGTAAGAGTCTTGCCTTGTTCAGTGTATAGATCCTGCAAGGACCTGTGTCAAATTTCGTAGGACCTCCTTCAATACCCACCGGTATTGGATGGCGGGGGTCCAAACTCTTTGATCCCCTCATATGTAACCTACTATTAATACTTCAATCCGGCTACTTAGGACTATATCCCTGCTGACTCAGACTACTTAGCCGAGGGTAACGTCACTTCAAAAGAGGGGCCTACCATAATATGCATTAATAACTAAATTAATTAACTTTCAATAATCCAACCCTTTAGGATTGTATCCTTGCTGACTCAAACTTCTGGGTTGAGGGTAACGTCACCTTCAAAAGAGGGGCCTACTACAATAACTAAGATAAGCTCTTAAAAAGTGCACAAATGTGGAAATAATCAAAGGTTACACTAAACACGAGTCGGATCCAAGTGATTCATCTTGTCTATCTGTTTTTATTTTTCAGCATTTTTGTTTGTTTTTATTTTTCTAGTTTAAAAACCTTTTTTCTAACTTTTGATTTGATTAGACGTTGAGGATAAACCGGTACTAAAAACTCTTGTGTCCTTGGATGACCTCGATATCTTGCCAACACTATACTACGCTCACGATGGGTGCACTTGCCCATATGTGTGTTTGGTGTTAGTAAAATATCGTGTTTTATAAACTTAAAACTTGGCTAACATGTAAAAAGTGGTTAAAATATACTTAAATATATATCACACCACACGCGCATCAAGTTTTTGGCGCCGTTGCCGGGGACACAATGATTTAAAGAAAGTTAGGAATCAACGGCCTAATCGTTTTTTTTCTAATTTTTCTGTTTTTTTAGGATTTTCTTAGATTTTCAGTTTTACAGAGCTCAGCACGGGGCGTGCCTGGTCGGACACAGGCCGTGCCCAGCATTGTTACTTGCAGTTTTTATTTTCCCAGTTACAGAGAGTTGAGCACGGGGCCGTGTCGGTGCAACACGTGGTCGTGTCGAACTCCCCAGTAACAGGGATCCGGAAAACAATCACTGTATCTCCGACCACGGGCCGTGTTCATCTGAGCACGGGGTCGTGGTAAAGCTTCTGACCAACGTTCTTTTCTGTTTTTATTGCAGGACTTGGAACCCAGGCGCCACATCTGAACTTTCTACGTAGTGTATGAGCTCCAGTTCTAGTAGAGACATAAAAGAACCTCTTGAAGAACCCGAACGCTTTCTCAGTAAAAGACTCAAAGCTAAAAACCAAGAGAAAGTTTCGGGGGACCCACATCCAATGGCGGACCAACGTACCCTCATGGATTACTTACGACCCAGTGTAGGTAATCTCGGCGCCGCTATCAATGCACCGAATGTCGAAGCCAACAACTTCGAACTTCGACGGCACTTGATACAAATGCTTCAAAACTCCGCAACCTTTCATGGGCTTGCGGACGAGGATCCCCATCTACATATTACTAATTTCTTAGAAATATGTGATACCTTTCGGATCAATGGAGCATCCAACGATGCCATCCGCCTTCGAATGTTTCCATTTTCACTAAAAGACCGAGCTAAGGCTTGGCTTAACACCCTCCCAGTTAGTTCGGTAAACACCTGGGATGAACTAGCCCAAAAGTTTCTATATAAGTATTTCCCTCCGGCTAAAACAACTAAACTAATGACTGAAATTAATACATATTCACAAGAGGATGGGGAGTCCTTATATGAAACTTGGGAAAGGTTCAAGGAGCTACTAAGAAAGTGCCCTCATCATGGTCTTGCGGTATGGCAACAAGTATCCACTTTCTACAATGGGTTGTTGCCACACACAACACAAACACTTGATTCTAGCTCCGGGGGACTTTTAGGTAATCGTCGCCCAAATGAAATCTATAATCAAATTGAGGAAATTGCTCAAACCAATTTTCAGTGGCACACTCCACGAGGCAATAAATCTATTGCCCCGGGCGCCCATAAAGTTGATGAAAGCACTTCTTTACAAGCTCAAATCGAGGCCCTTTCTTCAAAAATCAAAAAGTTAGAAATGGCAAAAACGGTCTCGGTTATGGCTTGTGAGGGGTGTGGTGGGCCACATGAAAATTGGAGTTGTATGAAAGAATTAGATGATCAAATGGAAACGGTAAACTACATTGATAATAGACCTATGCCGTCGGGTCCTCCAACGGGTACCTACAACCAAGGATGGCGTAACCACCCTAACCTTGGTTGGAGAGAACCCGGCAATAGTAGTAACCAACAAAATCTAAACCAACGAACAAACTTTCAACAACCACAGAATTTCTCTCAACAACAAGGTGGACGAGAAAGGCTTGAAGATACTGTATCTCGCCTCATCTCCGACACCGAAAAGAAAAACTCGGATCGATTTCAACAATTGGAATCGAATTTTAGAAATCAACAAGCTAGCATTCAAAACATTGAAAAACAATTAAATCAAGTAGCTCTAAATTTCTCCGAGAGACCACAAGGCGCGTTACCATGTAATACCGAAACCAACCCAAAGGCACAAGTACATCTCATAACATTGAGAAACCGTACCGTGGGTCCCGAAGAGGCTCCACTACCACCAACTGAAAGAAGCCAATCTAGCCAAACCACAACTCCACCCACGCCCCAACAAAAGAAGGCTTCTCCACTAGTTCAAGAGCCTACTAAGACTCCTCCGGTTCCATACCCCGGTCGGTTAATTCGTCAAAAGACCGATGAGCAATTCGCAAAGTTTGAAAATTTACTAAAACAATTGCATGTTAATATTCCATTTATCGAAGTCCTCACTCAAATGCCTAAATATTCAAAATTTATGAGGGACTTCCTCACTCATAAAAGGAAAATTGAATCATTGCAATTAGTTAATTTAGGCGAAGAATGCTCCGCCTTACTGCTCAACAAACTCCCGCAAAAGAAACTTGAACCCGGAAGCTTCACAATTCCTTGCTCGATTGGGGAATCCCCCATTCGTAATGCACTAGCCGATCTCGGGGCAAGCATCAACCTCATGCCCTTATCAATGTTCAGCCGACTCGGCTTAGGGAAAACAAGCCCTAGAAAAATAAGCATACAACTCGCCGATAGATCCATCAAATATCCACAAGGTGTCGCTGAAAATCTATTGGTCAAAGTCGGCAAATTTGTCTTCCCGGCCGACTTTGTCATACTAGATATGGAGGAAGATACCGAAGTACCACTCATCTTAGGAAGGCCATTCCTAGCTACGGCTTAAGCAGTGGTAGATATGAATGATGGAACACTAACATTGAGGATTGAGGACGAGGAAATGAAGTTTGGAGTTGGAAAAAGAGTAGAAGACGAAGACCCGGTCAACTACATGAAGGTCATTGACTCGAGTTTTGATGATGCTCTCCGACGGTGTAGCATGGGATGCAAAACATCCCACTTGGGTAACATATGACCAGGCTTTGGGTCTAGCCAAGGACCCTAATAAACGTGGCGCACCACGGAGGCATTCCGCGGAACTATCCTTAGTTTACTTTAGATTAATTTTTATGTTTTCTAGTTTAGTTTTAATTTTTAGGAAAAAAACACACTCGGGATGGTGAAGGATAACAAGGGAAACTTGAACCAGCACCCCATACACGAAAACAGGGCCACCCGGCAAATTTTTCTTCATTACAGCAAGTTCAGCACTGGTCGTGCCCGCCTATCACGGCCCCGTGCTGCACAATCTGCAGGAAACGCCCAGTTCAGGTAACTGGACACGGGGCATGCTCATTGAACACGCCCCCGTGCCTAGGCTTCTGTTTCTTTTTACAAACCTTTGTTACTGGCGATCTGAACACGGGGCCGTGCCCGGACACCACGGGGCCGTGTCCAAACTCCCAGTAACATAAAATTTTGCTTTTTCACACCTTTTCACACATTCAATCAACCTAAAAACTTATTTTTGGGACACATTAAGGACAATGTGTAATTTAAGTGTGGGGGGATGCTAAAACCTTGAATCTTGCAAGTCCTAAATACAGGCCTTACACAAAACTCTGTTGGAACCGCTAATCACCCCAAATTTTTTCAAGAATTTTTCATTTTCTTTACTTGTCTAGGTTTAATTTGGGAATTTCAAGATCTAAAAAGGTTATATTTTTACAAATTTACAACTGATAGCGTCGTGATAAAAAGAACCAACATAAGAAAATTATGAAATGACATGACAAACCTAGTTAAAATTTGATTATATATACTTGATCACATAAAAACCCATTCCCACAAAAAAGTGAGTCTTGAGTCTTTATTGAGCATACAAATACATATCTTTAAACTAAATGCTCATTTTTCGTTTCTTGTGTGAATAGCCGCTTGGTTCTTACGACTCTAGAACTTGCCACGACGATACATTCCCTGTCCTTACCAACTTAAACCCGAGTAAGTAAATGACGGAGGCGTTAGGACTAACCCTTTTTATTTCTACACCATTATTTTTTTTATTTTTTTTACCACCTACCCAAAATCCCCCTAGTTAACCCCTTTGAGCATAAACCTTTTCATTTCATAACCCAAAACAAACACCCTTTCACCCACCAAAACCTTTTTATTTTTAACCCTTTTGTTTTAGTAACAAGCTCGGTTTTTCTTATGACTTTAAAAAAAATGATGATGATGATGAAGCAAAAGAGAAATAAACAAACAAGTTTATTAAAAAATAACTTTGTTTGAATAATGGCTTCATCAAAATAAAAATTTCAAAAATAAAAAGTCTTACGAAAACCGATGCTTTTTAGGCCTTTCGCCCTTTTACTAACCACTAACCCAACCACCTACCTTTAACCCAAGCCTAACCCTTCACCCAAAAGTCCTCTTGATATTTACAAAGGCATATAGTTAAAGAGGAGGATGATTGATTGTTTGGCAAGCTTATGGTAGGAGTAAGTTCCATGCCTCTCTCGAGTGATCCACTAAAATACATCTTCGGCCGAGTGTTGAGTGATTCCCGTGAGCTATGTGAACTTGTATATAAGTGGAATTTTAAAAAGGCATGTTATGCCCTAATAAGTAATTTATCTTATGGAATGTTTTCAATAAATCATGACGAATAAGATTGTAAATAAATAAAAATAAAACTAAATAGAGAATCTTTGAAATCACGACACTCTATGACAAGCCAAAAAAAAAACAAAAAAAAAAACCCCTTCTCTTCTACCCATTCCATTTAGGAGTGTCAAGCCATAAAATAAAGAGTTTTGCTTGAGGACAAGCAAAGATTCAAGTGTGGGGGTATTTGATGTGCACAAAATGCAACATATAAATTACATCAATTGTGGAATAAAACTAACCCTTTTTTAGTACTAATGTTGGAAAACGTATGTTTTTGTCTTCCTTTTGTATTTTCAGGATTAAATGAGCTCAAATGAACAAAAGAAGCAAAAAAGGCAGCTAAATCTAACATAAATACAAGAAAAGGAACAAACGTGGCATGCCCGACCTCCCCAACAGCATCTTCCCAAGCAAAACAAGAGAACAGAAGGCTGAACACGCCCCGTGCTCAATGAGCACGGGGGCGTGCACAAGTGATTGCAGAAAAGACAAAGATGTAGAAGCTTCTATCACCCACCACAGGGGCGTGCCCAGCGGACACGGGGCCGTGGTCAACTCTAAGATTCGCAGAATCTGGGGAAATCTTGATAGTACAGATACGCTTCTGCACACGGGGGCGTGCCCAGCGGACACGGGGGCGTGGTCAACTAATGCAGACAAACTGCAATTAATGAAGAAAGTGAAGGAAGGTGGACACGGGGCCATGTCCGAGTCTCTGTTCAGCCTATAAATAGGGGTGCTTGGCTCATTTGTAAACCATCCCTTGGCACACCACCTCTCTCACACTTCACCCACCACCCACCAACATCACAACACCATCATCCACCACCATAACCCATCGTCCAACGTAGAGTGTGTGAGTCGTCTCGGGATCCAAGATTGATCGTAAGAGTTCTTGACGATCAAAGGCCATGTTTTCCTAAGTCTCTTACATCACTTGGTGAAGACAAGTGTCTAGTGTAATACTTTTTTATTTTTAATCTTTTCGCACTTTTTACTTAGTTATGTATTAATGACTTTAATAACTAGTTTCTTATGTTGAAGGTGATTCTTCCTTATTGTTTGTCTATGGTGTCTTGGCATTATTTTACTGTCTATATAAAGTAAAAGATTTTCACCATTCACATCTCCACGGTCTATATGGAGATATGTTGGCTACCTGGTCGGGGGTTAAGGGAACAGTTTGGTAAGAGTCTTGCCTTGTTCAGTGTATAGATCCTTCAAGGACCTGTGTCAAATTTAGTAGGACCTCCTTCAATACCCACCGGTATTGGATGGCGGGGGTCCAAACTCTTTGATCCCCTCATTTGTAAGCTACTATTAATACTTCAATCCGGCTACTTAGGACTGTATCTCTGCTGACTCAGACTACTTAGCCGAGGGCAACGTCACCTTCAAAAGAGGGGTCTACCATAACATGCATTAATAACTTAATTAATTATCTTTCAGCAATCCGACCCTTTAGGATTGTATCCTTGCTGACTCAAACTACTGGTTTGAGGGTAACGTTACCTTCAAAGGAGGGGCCTACTACAATAACTAAGATAATCTCTTAAAAAGTGCAAAAGTGAGGAAATAATCAAAGGTTACACTAAACACGAGTCGGATCCAAGTGATTCATCTTGTCTATCTGTTTTTTTTTTGTTTTTTTTTTCAGCATTTTAGTTAGTTTTTATTTTTTTCTAGTTTAAAAACTTTTTTTCTAACTTTTGATTTGATTAGACGTTGAGGATAAACCGGTACTAAAAGCTCTTGTGTCCTTGGACGACCTCGGTATCTTGCCAATACTATACTACGCTCACGATGGGTGCACTTGCCCATATGTGTGTTTGGTGTTAGTAAAATATCGTGTTTTATAAATTTAAAACTTGGCTAACGTGTAAAAAGGGGTTAAAATATACTTAAACATATATCACACCACACGCGCATCAGAGGTCTAGGCCATTGCTGACGCAAAATCAGAAGACCAAGCATAATACCCCAGATATCAATAAGCATAAAGACCTAGTATCTCAGAATCACGAAACCTCTCAAACGAAATTTCAGAGTACTATCCATATATCCGAGAGATGTTCCTCACGAGATAAGAAAGTTATTGATTTTAGGTTTATATCTCGGAATCAATTTACCGAGTGTGTAAAAACCCACTGGCATATCATCAGTGAGACCGTTTATCACATTTTGACATTTCATTTCTTTAGCATGCTGTGATTGTCTACTGATGTACTATCATTTCCTCTTTCTACACAAAAACTCTTTTTCATTTTTTTTTTCATGTTTTTGGCTTTTTCAAATTTTCAAATGTTTTTGTATTTTCAAAATTTTTACTCCCCCTAAAATCCAAACCATTTTAAAGAAAATTTGATAACTGATTAAAATAGCTTTGTCTCGCCATCCATTTTCTGCAATAACATGCTCTATTTTTCCTAAAGTACCCACATGATTTACAACACATTGATATTTAACAGTTTGAAAACCATTTTCAACCAATTGTGAAATTAATCATGTTTGTTCAGTCGTGGGGGTTTCGGCATATTCAATCGACATTTTTTTAAATTTTTTACAGAATAAAAACATATTTTTAAAATTTTCCATTTTTAGGGATTTTTTTATTTATAGTTTATTTATATAGAAAAACAAACAAACTACCTGTTTTCATTCGCAGGGAACTGCCTCCTCTAGTGCTCGGCTGCTCCTCTCCTCAATTTGACCTTCTGCGTCATTCAGGAGCACCTGCACATTCAAACAACTCACTCATTTGAATAATGCAACCCAGGCCTGTTTGACCTTGGGTATCGTTACACAATAAGAATCATTTAGCTTCGGAAAATCTTTGTCATTTTTAACAAATACTTTTTCGTTCTTGTTTTCAATGATTTTCTTTTTCCCACTCACAGAAGTCTTTTGTTTCTTGACAACCCAAATTTGTCCATTTTAAAAATTCTTTTGATAAAATTTTGAATCAGTTTGAACGTTTGTTTTTGGCAAATTATTTTTAGGTTTCTAGATTTAGTTTGATTTTGAAATCTTAACTTTTTTGTTTCCAAATCTGTTGTTTCACTAATTTGGGTGTCTTTGGCTTCCAAGTCTATTTTGATTCAGACTTGGTTGACTTTTGTTTCTTAGCCTCAATTTTCTTTTTCTTTTCAACATCAACAGGCTTCAAATTTGGATATTTGCAACCAACATGTCCAATTTGATCATATTTAAATCATGTTTTCTTTGAAACATCTTTGGCCTGCTGTTGCTATTTCTTTTGAGCATAGAACACTTCATTAGTGTGTCGACTAAATTGAAGTTATTTCTCTTCTTCTGAACTTATTCTGTGAACAAAGTTCGTCTTTTTCTGATAATTCAACTTTTCAGCCCTTTTCTTTTGATTTTGTTTCTTTTTATAACCCAACCCAGCCTTCATGTTTTTCTTTTTGTAACCAGATTTGTTATAAAAAGTTTTCTTGCTCTTTCCAGTAAATTGTGAAATTTTAGATTTCTCAATTTCCACCAATTTGAAAACTTTGTTGATCTTATCCTGAATCACATTTTGAATCGGAAAATCAACATCTGAGAATAATTTGTCCAATCCAATCATGGTATATGCCAATCCTATTGGATCATCATTCGCATCTTTCTTAGATTTTGAATTTTTCAAATAATTTTTGTGAAAACTTTCCTCATCTTCATCTTGTGATTCAGACATACCATTTTTGGTAGACTCATCTTTTAGAACACTTTCAACAACCTTACCTACCACCTCTGAATCAGCAACATCAACAGATTTGGTGTAAGTCACATTAATGTTGTTAGGTAGTTGGTCAACCATGTTTATTGCTTTTTCCACCTTTTCGTCATCATAGAATGTAAAATTATTCTCCAACAGTGGTGGCACCTGATGAAATTCTGACCCAATTCCCTTTTTGTTCTTTTCAGAATCTTTACCATCTGAAGTGATGTTGAAAATACGTTCCAGAATGTATGAAGAAGCATGATAACTTTGAAGTTTATTCACAACCTTTTTCTCTTTCAGCCAATTCGTGTTTAAGTTTAGCAACTTCATCAATATATTGATTTAAAACCTTTTTTTTATATTCATATCTGGCTTCAACAGGTTTTGTTGTTGTTAAACATTTTGATAATCTTCCATCCAAACTTTTAACTTGACTCTTCAAAGTTTCATAAATTTCTTTTACAGTTTGATATGACAATTTCATTCCATCATATTCTTTTTGCAACTCTTGAATAATATTATTTTTTTTTGCAAACACTCGTTGCAATTAGCTGAACACTTTTGTTTTAAAACTTTGTTTTCATTTTCAAGACTTTCATATTTTTGTGTCAGCTCTTCTTCTTTTTGTTTCAAAAACATTTCATTTTCAAGCACTTCTTTACATTTTTCTTTGAAAATATGTTCTATTTTAGTAAACTCAATGTTTCTGGATCTTAAATTTTCATCCTTTTCACTACAAGCGCTACATTTCTTGCAATGATCATCAGTTTTATTATCAATTTTATTTGATGATATAGAAGATTCAGTTTGAGTTATCACCTCAGTTTTTGGCACCGTGGCTTTTTTTTGCCATTTGGTTCTAATCTTCTTCAATCACTTGCTGTTTCTCAGCAACAGCTTCTTCTGCTGAACTTTTCAACTTCTTATCACCAGCTTTTCTGTTGTTTTCTTCAACTCATCCAACATCTTTTTTCTTTCTTCAACAATTTCCTCATGATCTTCTTCTTCTTTTCCACAATGGCATTGATGTCCTCCTCCACTTCTTTTCTATATTCCAGATCCTCATAGTTTGCAGCCCATACTCCTACAGTTGGAATAGCAGCGACAAGAGCTTCAAAATCTACCTTTTGAGGATCAACTGCCGGATTCCCTTGAGGATCAACAAAACATTCTCTCTCTTGATCCCACCTGTTTTCAAGCTTTGCTTCTATGAAAATCTCATACACTTCACTCTATTTCATGTGTGCATGACGTTCCTCTCGACTTGGTCTTATCTCTGCAACCAAAGCCTTTTTCTCTTCCTGTGTGATGTATTTATTCCAGTTAAACCCTTCATCGTCTTGAATCACCACCATAGCTTGTTTTCGATCTTTCAATGAACCTTCATCAATCTGCTTTTGATTCGTTTTTTACGGCTGCTCATTTGTGCGATGATAAATTGCTTTCTTATAATAATCTTCATGAAAAGGATTCACACTATCATCAGCTTGCTGGTTAGCACACTCTCTCTTAAAGTGTCCTTTCTGTTTGCACTTGAAACAAGTGACCTTTGCTTTGTGGAATCCCAGCTTCATATCAGGACCTTCAAGACATTTTCTCCCAGTGATCTCCATAAAATGTTGAGCCCTCCTGATTACGTTAGCCATACACCACCTGATATCCATGAGTTCCATCTCTTTCGGATCTATCTAGTCATAGTCCTCCTTCGTCATATTTGGATTGCCTATCTTGCCTGCGACTAGACATTCATAAGATTCCAGAATAGAAGCTAAGAAACTCATATGCTGTCTAGCAAAATCAGTATTCAAGTTTGGAGACTCTTTCCAATTTCTGATTTGGGTTAGATTTGGATGATGTAGAAGATGAATGATATCCAGAATCATAGGTCTGAGATTTGCTCTTTGAAGAATCACCCGTGTTTTCAACACTAAATGCCATACTGATCTTTGGTGCCTGATTGTTCATTAGCATACTTTTTCGATAAGACGAATCAACATTCTGCTGATAACTTAAACTAGTCATTTTGTTTTGTTTCTTTAACTCCTGGTCATGACCTTCAAGTTTTTCAATCAAACCATCCAAAGTGATCTCGTCAAACTTGGCATCAATTTTCAAATCTATCACAAACGTCTGCTAATCATCAACACGTGGTAATGCCTCGACCAGCTCGATTTTCAAATGACAGAATCTTTCTATCATTTGTCGTACATTTTCTCCTTTCATACATCTGAACAGATCAAACTCTTTTTCAACAAAGATATTTTGTTTTTCTTGATATCTTTTCCACCTTCGGCTTTCACTTTCAATGCTTGCCACATTGACTTTGATGTTTCATCGTGTTGAAGTAGGAACAAAATATCTTCTCTAACAGATTGTTGTAACATTGTTATTATTCTTAGTTCATTAGAGTGTACCTTTTTATCAGTACCCGAATATGCTTTAATGTGAAGTAATTCATTTTTATCGTCTACCGGCTTTTCATATCTGAGTGTTAACATAACCCAACTATCCTAAGCATAAGCCTTCACCTAGGTTTCAAATCTAGTGCTCCACCAATGGTAATCTTCTATATTCATTAGTTTTGGTGGCTTTTGATGATTTCTATAAGTAATATCATAGTTCAAACTCTCGGAAATAACACTAGAAGCAGTCTTTGTAACAGGTGTTGTTTCAGTTGTGAATGCATTGTAAAACTCATTATAAAATTCCTCTTCCATGATTCCTACAAACAATCAAACAAACACTTGAATCAACTTTGAAAAACAATCAACACAAAATCTCAGTTCGTATGAATGAAGAATAGTGGATCCGTACGAATCAACTATTTGTTGATTCGGACGAATGAACAAAGGTATTCGATTCGGATGGATGGACTTTATTCCGATTCGGACGAATGCACTTTATGCCGATTCGGACGAATGCACTTTATGCCGATTTAGATGAATGGGCTCAATGTGGATCTATACAAATCAACGAGTGGATCCGTTCGAAACTATTTGAACACGAGTAGCCATGTTTTAGAACGATTTGACGATAATTTTGTTAGAATTTTGATCTGAAACTTTGTAGGATTGATTAAAACTGGTTTTCAGACAACATATCCAAAATTTAGCCAATTTTAACGTGAAATCCTGGTAAATCTAAGTTTAAATTTCAAAAAGAAGTATAGAAGATGAGTAGAAGAAGATATGTGTAGAAGATGATGAATTCAGCTCTGAATCTGATGAAAATGCTTGAATCTTTGTGTCTTCAGTCTATGCAAACAATCACATGTTCTGATACCACTTGTGGATTCGCCATGAGGATCGATTCCTTAACCGTTGAATGCGATGAACACGTATCTGGTGCAGCATCCAGATACGTGTAGAGATTGAACACAAAGAAGTAACTAAATATTGATTCAATTGATTGTAGAATGTTACAGCACCACGAAATCAAACTGACAGAGCTTCGCCTCTAAGTCAGCAAAGTTACCAATGAACAAGACATGCTAGGTATTTATAGAACATGCCCATCCGTAAGTAGCTATGTACGAATGGAGACCTCCATTCATATGGATACACATCTCCGGATGAACATAACCTACGAATGGACATTAACATTACGGATGGACTTATTATGGATGGCCTGTTAAGTACGAATGGGCTTCTTGTGGGTTCGTATGAATGGACTCTATGTCCATTCGTCCGAATGGACTTTATCACACATCCACTTTATAGTTTTCTCAGTTAAGCACCAGTCTTGTCTCGTATGACTAAGCTACGAAACGTGATTGACGGAAGAGATAGCCATACTACACCCACATATGGCATAATAGCGGAACTTGAACAAAGACTCAGAATATGATTATGATTGTGTAATATGACCTCAGAGGGTTATGCTACATTAAATTACGATCATAATGCAACCTTAAATTAGTAGCAAACTATTCTAAATCAGGTCAGAATCGAAAGACAAAGAAGAAGTCAAACATTGCGACTTTCGGTTACGAACCGACCTTCCAGTGAACCTCTGATGAAAAAGAACTCAAATGGAAGCTCCCTTCAGTTGGGAATCTCTAGGAGATGAGTGGAATGTGAAAATAAGAATGAGCAAGGAAAACCTGTTGCAACAACACTCTATTTATAGTATTGGAGGGATTACGGGGGTGATCATAGGTGTCTTGGGGGCTTAGGAGGTGCCTACACATGTCACCTAACGTGGCATAGTAGTTTTGGAGCTCATGGTTTCGAGTTGGGAGTGTTTTGGCAGCATGTGTGGGTTGCAAGCAAAATTTTAGTAGCTGGCAAACTTTTGCGGACAATATAGGTCCTGTATATGCGGTTCGTAAAGGGCTTCGGTCCACAAAACAAATTTTAAGCTTTGACACCTTTAGTCCTTTAACTCCCATACTTGAATGCATTATCATAAATGGCACAAACTGCCCTTCATGGCCAATGTTTGGCACACCCTAGAGTATGACCGAACATCATTATGCTCCCTGTTCGTTAAAGGGTTAATCAGAGGTATAAATTAACATGTTGACGCCTTTAGTCCTCCAATTATCAAAGTTTTAAATAATTTCACAAACGATCTCTCTCATCCAACAAGTGGCTTATTTGAGAGTACGGACATCGTATAAGGTCACTCAGAGGCATACTTTTAGCATGTTGACACTTTTAGTCCCTCCACATTCATACTTTCCACAATTGGCAAAATTAGTCCCTCCTAGCCAACATTAGGCACAATTAGGAATAGGGACACATGTCAACACATTACTGGACATGATTTTACGAGGTGTTACATCCTCACCCCCTTAAAAGAAATCTCAACCTTGAGATTTTATTCAAAAAGATGGGGTACATCTGTATCATAGTGGACTCGACCTCCCATGTGTATTTGGGGCCTCTACGGGCATCCCACTTGACATTTACAATAGGTATGTACTTCCGTCGGAGCTTCTTAACCTGTCGATCCTCGATCGAAACTGGTTTCTCAACAAACCTCAGGTTTTCATCAATCTTCACATCTTCATGTGACATTGCTAGCCACTCGTCGTCTAGACATTTCTTTAAATTGCAGATGTGGAACACATTGTGAATTCCACTGAGCTCTTCTAGTAAGTTTAGCTTATATGTTACGGAACTAACACATTCGATTATCTTGAATGGTCCTATGTAACTCGGGCTCAACTTGACCTTCTTACTGAAGCGCATCACACCTTTCCAGGGTGATACCTTCAGTTGAACCTTGTCCCCAACTTGGAACTTAATAGGTTTGCCCATCTTGTCATCGTAGCTCTTTTTCCGATCCCCGACAGTTTTGAGACGATCACGGATTTGTATTATCTTATCCGTGGTTTCCAGGACAATCTCTGGTCCTGATAGTTGGGCCTCCCCAACTTCTACCCAACAAACGGGCGTTCGACACTTTCTTCCATACAAGACCTCGAAAGGAGCAGCCTTGATGCTCGTATGATAACTGTTATTATAGCAGAATTCAATTAGGGAAAGATGGTCATCCCAGCTACCACCCAAGTCGAACACGCATGCCCTAAGCATGTCTTCCAATGTTTGAATTGTACGCTCACTCTGTCCATCTGTCTGATGATGGTAAGCTGTACTGAAATTCAATCTTCTGCCTAAAGATTGCTGGAAACTTTTCGAGAAATGAGAAGTGTATCTTGTATCTCTATCGTATACGATAGATACTGGCACACCATGTAAGGACACAATCTCGTCCACGTACAACTTAGCCAACTTATTGGAGCCATATGTCTCCTTTATGGGCAAGAAATGTGCTGACTTCGTCAGCATATCAACGATGACCCATATCGAGCCATTACCATTCTTGGTCATAGGTAACTTGGTAATGACATCCATAGTTACCATTTCCCACTTCCATGTGGGAATTTCAAGTTGTCATAGAAGTCCTGACGGATTTTGATGTTTACCTTTAACTTGCGAACATGTCAGACACTTAGCTACATAGGTGGCAATGGATTTCTTCATACCCATCCACATATAGTTCCATTTCAGATCTTGATACATCTTGTCACCTCCAGGGTGAACTGAATATTTGGAATTATGTGCTTCCTGGAGGATTAGATCTCTAATTCCTCCAAAGATCGAAACTCAGATTCGACCATTGAATATAAAAATTTCGTCCTTCCTAGGTGATAACTGATCAACAGTTCCACCCAATTCTTCACTAGGAAGGTTAGCCTCCAACAGGGCTTGTTTCTACGCATCTAAAAGTTTCTCATTCAAGCTGTTTCTGATCTCAATGCTCTTGGCATTAATCCTAATAGGTTTAACCCTTTCCTTGCGACTAAGCGCATCATCAACTACATTTGCTTTGCCGGGATGATAGCGAATTTCGCAATCATAATCATTAAGTGTTTCCATCCACCGACGTTGTCTAATATTCAGGTCTTTCTGATTGAACAAATGTTAGAGACTCTTATGGTCAGTGTATATAATATACTTCATGCCATACAAGTAATGTCTCCATAGTTTTAGTGCAAATACAACGGCGCCCAACTCCAAGTCATGGGTGGTGTAATTCCTTTCATCTACCTTTAGTTGTCGCGATGCGTAGGCAATCACATTGCCTCTATGCATAAGCACACAGCCCATGCCAGTTTGAGAAACATCACAATAGAAAACAAAATCCTCAATGCCTTTAGGCAGAGTTAGCACTGAAGCATTGCTCAACTTGTTCTTCAGAATCTCGAATGATTCTTGCTGTTTCGGACCTAGTTGAACTTAACATTCTTATGGGTCAAGGTAGTCAAAGGAGTGGCTATCCTCAAAAAGTTCTCAATGAACCTCCTATAATAACCTGCCAATCCTAAGAAACTACGAATCTCAGATGGTGTCTTAGGTGTTTCCCAGTTCATAATGGCCTCAATCTTAGCGGGATCCACCTGGATAAGCCGCTCACTAACCATATGTCCAAGAAATTGGACTTCACGAAGCCAAAACTCACATTTGGAGAACTTAACATTAAGCTTCTCCTGCTGTAAAAGTTCAAGGATGCACCAAAGATGTTTCTCTTGATCGGATTGATTACAGGAATATATAAGTATGTCGTCTATGAAGACAATGACAAACTTATCTAGATACAGTTTGCAAACTCTATTCATGAGATCCATGAAAGTTGCAGGTGTATTAGTGAGCCCAAAAGGCATCACTAGAAACTCATAGTGACCGTATCTGGTTCTGAATGCAGTCTTTGCAACATCTTCACTTCAGACCTTCAGCATATGATAATCCGACCACAAATCAATCTTTGAAAAGTAGCTAGCCCCTTGTAATTAGTCGAACAGATCGTCGATCCTAGGTAACGGATAACGATTCTTGATCGTTACCTTATTCAGCTCAAGGTAAACAATGCACAACCGCATTGAACCATCTTTCTTTTTAAAAAACAATATCGGAGCTTCCCAAGGCGATGAGCTAGGCTGTATAAATCCTTTCTACAAAAGCTCGTCAAGTTGGGTCCTCAGTTCTTTCATCTCCGTTGATGCAAACCGATAAGGAGCTCTTGCAACAGGTGCACCTCCAGACAGGATATCGATTCTGAATTCCACTTGCCTCTTAGTAGACAGACCATGTAGTTTTTCAGGGAAGACAACAGGATAATTAGAGATGACAGAAATATCTTCAATCATGGGCTTCGGTTCATCTACCATCACCTGTGCCATTTAAATGACACACCCGCTCTTCAAACACTTGGATGCTTTGAGTAATGACACTTGTTCAGTCAATCCATAGTGTATATCTCCTTGGATGGTGATCATCTCATTAGAAGGGGTTTAAGCTTTGATGACCAATCCATGCCCAAAACTACATCTGTCACACCCCCAAAATATCACACGCGGAAACCTCTGCGAGGCGTGTGACGTACCAGGATCCAAGCCACCAATCACATTGAACTCTTAGATAGGTTTAAATAAAACTTTCATTCATTAATATAAAGAGTTACAAACGATACACATCATTCATTGTATACAGCGGAAGCATATCTCATTTGTTAAGTGTATCATAAACCGTGCGTACATAACCATTAAGCTCGTATTGAGATTCCAAGTATAACGACCCATGACCACTCCAGCTTTCCAGACAGCATGTTCCACAAGATATAACCCTATAGACCTGCAAGCATGCAGACAAGTGTGTCAGACGACGCTGGTGAGTTCAAAGTTTTGTTAACGTGTGTAGTTACCAGATATCTGTTAAGTCAACTCATCGTTTCGTTTTGGGATTGTTATTAACGTAGGAGAGTCTTATATACTGGAAGTGTGTCCAATATATACCATGGGAGTGTGCCCAAAATAACCTGGGAGTGTGCCCAACCCCAATGCCCCTAACCAAGCATTGGTAATGATGTCCAGGTAACTAGATCACGCCCGTCCTTATGGCCCGGTGTGAGGGTGTCAAACCTAATAGCGCTATCAACTAGTTACCCCATTGCCTTACAGGCAACACGGTAGATGATCGATTCTGTGTTCAATAACCAACATCCCAAATAACAGTTTACCCAGTATTCCCTTTAGAAACGTTTACCAGATGTCCCAAACCACCGGGACGCATGCTTAGAAAAGTGCAGTGAACTCACCTTAGATTGCTCGGTATATCATGTTACCCGTTCCCAGTTGGTCAACCATACCCTACCGTGGTTACCAAAGATAGTCAGTTTAGTATTCACGTATATCACGTATCCTTAGTACACGTTACACAAGTAGCATACAAGCATAACACATGTCTTTATACAAGTCATAACAGTTAATCATACGGCCCATTGAACCATAGCGTTTATTGTAGAGTCACATAGCAAGTGTATGGGCTTCACATACAAGTAGATCTCGTAGCAGTACACATGTACTAGCAAGTTGCATACAGTCATATACCATAACAGACAACCCATTCCCTAATTAATCATTGAAGTTTGAATTTATAAAAAAAAACTCATGTGCGTATACAGCTGGTTATGTCATTCAGATAATTCCATTTGTTGTAATATTGTACATTCAATTCATCCTAGCCCACTAGGTCAAAAAAAATGGCGACCCACTATGTAGTACATGACAGAACTTGTCATGTTGATCTAAAAGATATGCCTGCATGTTATCATGTGCAATTCAAGTGGGTGCTATGGAGAAATGTGCAATTTACATGATCTGGTCCATGTGTAGCGCATGTGTGCAGTTGACCTAGTCAACTCTGCCATTTGCAATTTCAATAACCACTCCCCCCATACAAGATCAAAACAGTTACAATATCACAATTTATAAAAACCCTAATTATCATTTATCTCTAACAGTGATTAATTAACATGAACATGATTGTCTTTATCAACCGTTTATTAGCAACATCATCAAACCAATTTCATGGGTATGGCATGCAAGGTGAGTCATCATATGTCTTCCATTCACATAACAATAATAATATACATAACACATACTTTTGTTCAGCCAAAGAATCGGCCCCCATTATTATACTATTATCCATATCACAACAGTGGCCTAGTTCCATGAATCTAATAACAACCAACATGCACAATTCATCAATCTAATCACATTATACATGGCACAGTATCACCCATTCTCAGTCATCTCCATTACTAACGGAATCATTGAATTGGTTAAAACACATTGCCTAGCCATCAATCGCACAGTGATGATAATTATTACTCATGCAACACTAATAATTATGCCAATCTATATTACCCACAAGAAACCATTACATATTTAATCACATTATTTGTCTACTGCTACAAGTCAATATCAACCCAAGATGTATTTAAATGAATACAATACATCAAGAACTCAACAAGCATGATAGAACTAACCTGAAAATGATATTCACTAAGACAAGGAGGGTGACTTCTAAGGAAAAGACTTCGACAAGAATGAGAGGGGGGTTTCTCCTGCCGAACGTAACGTATGGAAGTAGGGTTTTGTTTGGTATGATGCGATGATGGGGACTTTAGAGATGTTACGCTCATTCAGTTATAAAGCCAATACTAACAAGTGGGCCAGTCCAAATAATACATGTAATGGTTGGGCTATTATGTTAAATAACACAAGGTGGGCCGAGGTCCAGTTCAACAGAAATAAGGACTAGCAAATGTGTAATGGGCTATGACTCGTGTTGTGGGCCGGTATATTGTCGAGTTTTTAAATGTGAGAGTGTGGCCCAAAAGATGTGCGGCCCAACCACATAGTTAACCAGTTATCGTACTTGTAAGTTCAACGAAGTTATATGAAGGAAAGAAAACGAATTGGAAATTAATATCACGAAATTAAACGTCGCTAACCTTGAGAATTCGAGTTGTCACATCATCCCCAACTTGAAAGAAATTTCGTCCCGAAATTTGACAAACAATCCAAAACAGCAAGATGTTAACGCAGGATGACTGTGGATTTCTCGCGGGTACGACATCATCCCCAACTTGAAAGGGAATTTCGTCCCGAATTTCGCTAATGTCAATAAAAATTGGCTCAACTACCTGAACAATTCAGGATATTAGAGTTTTATCAGATCTTTACATTCCCACCTGAACTCCGGTCCACGTCTTGAGTTCCAACGAACTCTCACGATTGAAATTTGACTAAGCTAACGAATCCTGACGTCCTGGTCCAGTAGATTACGCGACGCCTGCAACTCGTCGTTAGCCTTTGGTTTTAATAAGGTATCACTAGTTTTCCGTCGGTCGAACACTTCTTTAGATTCGAGGCATGAATGTCATTGCGAATGTTATCCAATTCTTTAGTTAACCCGAGCCTGTGAGCCATATCACCGATTCATTCCAGAAATCCGTCTGTCCCAACGCATCGTAAACTAAGCTTGTCACGTTTTCTACAGTGTACCGCACCCTCCCAGGGTGAGACCTTCGATTATGACACGTTCGCATACAGCGAACTCCCAGTGTTTCCTGAGCCCATCCGCTCTTCTGACAGTCAAGCATTGCCGTCAAACGATTTCCGATCTAATCAACCTTCCCAAGAGTTTCGAGTACAAGTCCTGAATCTGCGATTAGGTTGTCACCCACCTTGGTCCAACAAGGAGATTAGCGTTACTGTCTATGCAATGTCTCAAACAGAGCTGTCTGAATACTAGAATGGTAGTTGTTACAGTAAATTCAACCAGAGGTAGGTGTCCTTCCAATGTCTCCAAGTGTCAGGATGGTTCATTTACTCTAACCGTTTGCCCTGTGATGATGAGTATGCTCCTGCCTATACGTGAGCCAAGAGGGTTGTGTAATGTTTGTCATAAACCAGGTATAGATCAAAATTAGAGATAACAGAAGTTGGCACCTCGTGCCTAAAAGCCGCCTCTCTCAGAGGGATATTCACAACTTGTGAAGGCTAAACAGTTTCCTTGATTGCAAGAGAGTGTGCTGGTTGCGCGAGACGATCAACGATCACCCAGGTGATATTATTTCCGTTTCGGGTTGTGGTAGACTAGCGACAGAATTCATGGTAGTTTGTTCCCATCCTCCAAATGGGTGTTTCTGATTACTGACACTACTCAGAAGGTTTATGACATTCCACCTTGGCTTCCGCATAAGTCAAACTCCGTTCGCATGCTTCGTTGTGTAGGCCTTCAATCCCAGTCGCCAGTACAAGATCCTTGGATCCTAATATATTCCATCAAAATCCAGATGACTGGAATGTCGAGGCTGGTGTGCTTCGCTCAACACAAGTTCCCTCGGATTGCTGTACAGTAGAATCCATATTTGTTCCATGAAGTAGCGAGTACCGTCCGTCTTGCCAAGAGTTGCTCTTTCATGCCTCGCATTGACCCAACTCTATAATTTCCTTCCTTCAGTGCTTTAGTTTGAACAGGGTGAATCTAATTGGGTAGGTTAAAGTCAGTGATGAGCTGCGTGGCTCGTACACGTCCAGGTTTCACAGTTGGAATCATTAAAAGGTTCCATCAAGCGATGCCATATATGTTTAGCTCTTTCGAAACAAGGGTACACGGGAGGCCCTTATGATCGGTCTAGGTAGTGCATCTGGTACCGTCCAAGTAATGCCTCCATCTTAAATCCAAAAGCCACGGTTTCCACCGCAGGTTGTGACTCATGCAATACTCTTTCGTAGACTCACTACGTGCGTCATTGTCCTCTCGTGTTGCATCGGCATGTAACTGGGTCTCCGGTTCGAACCATCATGGTATACCACGTGTTCACCCGTATCCTCGGGTTAAGACGCTGCTTAGTGCATTGTAGAGTCAGATTTCAAAAGCTGAAAAGACGTTCTCCCACGAGTACATGGCACCCTACTATGCTCAGAGATTAAAGCTGTGCAATCCTCGAAAATCCTCTGATGCATCTACAGTAGTATCTAGCGAAACCAAGGAATTGCTGTATCCCCGCAGGAATCTTTGGTGTCGATCGGTTCCTAACCAAAATGGGTCTTAGCTAGATCCAAGTGTATTCCCTCTTCGTTGATTATATGACCAATAAGATACTTCTCGAATCCAGAAGTTACCTTTAACAAGACTTCGTGCGTAGTGGCTCCTCCCCCAGGAGCTCTAAAATAGGATACATATACCGCCCATGTGGTTCCTTCCTCCTGGTCATGATTCAAAGCGTCGTCATTAAACACGGTCGATTCATGTGGCCCATAAAGCTGCTGGCGTGTTGATTCACCCAAGAGTCATGGTACACATAGTCGCAATGGCCGTATTGCGTTTGATATGCCGTTCCAGAAACATCCTTCTCTTGGACTTCCATCTATCGATAGCTCGTTCGTTAGCCAATCCTCGAATGGGAGCTTGACCCTCGCAACTGGTCAACAGGCTGCCAATACAATGGTCGAGGCAAACAGTTCTTGACTGTCACCTTGTCGAGTTCTCGATAATCAGTACACATGTAGTTGATTTAACAGTTCCTGCAACCCTCCTGGTGCAAAACGGTAAAAGTACGAGTAATTAGGGCTGCTTCTGGCGTGAGATCAATTGAGATTCCGACTAACAGTTATGAAAGTAAACCTGAAAGTTCCTCGAATAGCACACTGAGATGAGTCACAAACAATTGGTGGATCCTCGATCCTATTTTCCTTAGCCTAATCATCATAAACGGTTGCTAACATAGTGGGGTCATCCCTCCGTAGATACTTCTGGGTCCTCATAGCTGGAATGGCGCTAACCCTTGCACCACTCGGATACTTTATAACAGACTACAACTTTCTCCTCACATGGTATATCTGCACGATAACTGAATAACCAATCCACCCTGACCACTGCATCAAAACAATCAAGGGTTGTAGAAGGTCGATGTCGAACACTTGTCCCACAAGGTCGAGTTTGCATCCAAACAAACATATGTAGTTTCAATTGACTTGCCATCAGCCGATTCCACAACAGGTTCGGATTCAAGGAGTATCAGGGCTTAATAGAACAGAGAGGAAGCGATTAGCTACTCATACTAGCTACTACGTTGCTAAAATCTTGGCGCTGCCCACGCCAATCCTAAATGCTCTTCCACGAACACCACTTCTAGTGTTGTTGTTTTCGTTACGAGAATTCCCGGTAGTGTCGTCATCCCCTTGGTTGTTGTCTTTGAATTATCAACGGCCAATCCATGTCGTAGGCACCTTCATTTCCATACCGTAGGCTACGATTACAAGTACCTTGATGTTGTCACGTCTGTTGCCTCTAATTTCGTTGCTTGAAACAGAGCCCTACGATCTTCACCAACCAAGTCCATTTTTTTCACATTCTGGGCCACGTCCTGATGTGCTACTCACTGTGCTGGTAGTCATTCATTCCACACTATGACCTGTTGTCATCACTTATGTCCTGATTGATTCGTAAGAGTCGACTCCCAAAAGTCGCTGACAAGGGTTAAGGATTCAATTGAGGTCAATTCGTTGGTGTTAGTTGTCGGTAATCAGGGTCGTCCAAATACTGAAGTCGGTAAAGTACTACGCTCATCTACTTGTCCATCGATCTAGTAAGTTGGCTGAGTATTACACGGTATGTTTCCAGAGTGTTGCAGAAGTGGTCGCTCTTCGGGGTCTAAGTCGTTAGTACATTGGGTTGCAGTAAACAAAGAGGAAGTGAGAAAGGTATAGACCAATCATTTGACGCTGCGATATCCAACTCAGGGACGTTCGTACAAGCACCTAACATCCTCCACAGTTTGCTAGGCGTTCAGATGGGTGTTCAGGTAATACTTGATAGCATCGAGATTTGAAGGGTTTCAGAGGGAAATGAAAAGATCACATTCGTGTAAGATACAATCATCACTATGACTCCTATAAACTTGTTACGTTTCACATCGATCAAATAACAGAGCAGGCCCCTTTTTCACTTGTTAAGCCTCACTGGGACTCACATGCACCCCACACTATTATTATGTGTGCACCCACAATAATATTGTGATTTGCATGCTCATCACAGTTCCTCCTAACTCATGTCAAATGGTTCCTCAAACTCAGATGCCAAACAAAGAATATCACAAAACAGGGGTCACGGATCTCTAGGGTAACACCACACTATCAATCGTTTAACACTTGCAAGTAATTCATGGACTCATATTGTTGTGCTACACGTGCAACCACAGGCAATATCATATGTAAGTGTTCACTAGTTATGTTGTGCAATGAATAAACGAAAGACGAACCTTGCTATCTGGAGCTGAGTGTCATGGTCGTATCCTTGTTTTCAAAACTGTTTGGTTATAGTCTGGTTTTATGAAAATGTTTTAAAACCAAGTTCACTATAACCAGTGGCTCTGATACCAAACTGTCACACCCCCAAAATACCACACGCGGAAACCTCTGCGAGGCGTGTGACGTACCAGGATCCAAGCCACCAATCACATTGAACTCTTAGATAGGTTTAAATAAAACTTTCATTCATTAATATAAAGAGTTACAAACGATACACATCATTCATTGTATACAGCGGAAGCATATCTCATTTGTTAAGTGTATCATAAACCGTGCGTACATAACCATTAAGCTCGTATTGAGATTCCAAGTATAACGACCCATGACCACTCCAGCTTTCCAGACAGCATGTTCCACAAGATATAACCCTATAGACCTGCAAGCATGCAGACAAGTGTGTCAGACGACGCTGGTGAGTTCAAAGTTTTGTTAACGTGTGTAGTTACCAGATATCTGTTAAGTCAACTCATCGTTTCATTTTGGGATTGTTATTAACGTAGGAGAGTCTTATATACTGGAAGTGTGTCCAATATATACCATGGGAGTGTACCCAACCCCAATGCCCCTAACCAAGCATTGGTAATGATGTCCAGGTAACTAGATCACGCCCGTCCTTATGGCCCGGTGTGAGGGTGTCAAACCTAATAGCGCTATCAACTAGTTACCCCATTGCCTTACAGGCAACACGGTAGATGATCGATTATGTGTTCAATAACCAACATCCCAAATAACAGTTTACCCAGTATTCCCTTTAGAAACGTTTACTAGATGTCCCAAACCACCGGGACGCATGCTTAGAAAAGTGCAGTGAACTCACCTTAGATTGCTCGGTATATCATGTTACCCGTTCCCAGTTGGTCAACCATACCCTACCGTGGTTACCAAAGATAGTCAGTTTAGTATTCACGTATATCACGTATCCTTAGTACACGTTACACAAGTAGCATACAAGCATAACACATGTCTTTATACAAGTCATAACAGTTAATCATACGGCCCATTGAACCATAGCGTTTATTGTAGAGTCACATAGCAAGTGTATGGGCTTCACATACAAGTAGATCTCGTAGCAGTACACATGTACTAGCAAGTTGCATACAGTCATATACCATAACAGACAACCCATTCCCTAATTAATCATTGAAGTTTGAATTTATAAAAAAAAACTCATGTGCGTATACAGCTGGTTATGTCATTCAGATAATTCCATTTGTTGTAATATTGTACATTCAATTCATCCTAGCCCACTAGGTAAAAAAAAATGGCGACCCACTATGTAGTACATGACAGAACTTGTCATGTTGATCTAAAAGATATGCCTGCATGTTATCATGTGCAATTCAAGTGGGTGCTATGGAGAAATGTGCAATTTACATGATCTGGTCCATGTGTAGCGCATGTGTGCAGTTGACCTAGTCAACTCTGCCATTTGCAATTTCAATAACCACTCCCCCCATACAAGATCAAAACAGTTACAATATCACAATTTATAAAAACCCTAATTATCATTTATCTCTAACAGTGATTAATTAACATGAACATGATTGTCTTTATCAACCGTTTATTAGCAACATCATCAAACCAATTTCATGGGTATGGCATGCAAGGTGAGTCATCATATGTCTTCCATTCTGTTGATGCATATTTTGTGGACACGACTCGGCTCGGTTCAACTCAGCTAAAGTCGACTTGGTTTCGACTCGAAGACACGAAGATCAAGACAAAGCTACTTGTGTCTGTACTTTGTCTGTATTGTGTCATGATACAAAACGATGTCTTGTGTTAGGTTTGTTATGTGCGTTCGATGTAAGTTTGACCAAGTCAACCATCCTCCGGTTTGACTTGGCCAAACAGTTAGCACATTGATTGAAACATGCTTGTGTCGAAGGATGTCATCGAAGGATGGATTGTATCCTTCGATGACCTCGAAAGATAATGTCTTCGATAGATACAGATGGACCTCGAAGGATATCATCCTTCGAGGTATGTATGGATCTTTCGGTAGAATTCTGGTCGATAGATGATCCTTCGACCAGATTACCGTATCCTTCGACCATAGCTGCTGTGTCGGGTATAAATACCCATGTAGTGTGTTGTGTTCAAAAAGATGCACTTTGAGAGACACAAGAGACTGAAAGATACACTCGAGAGATAGGGAGAGCATTCTGTCAAGAACACACACACACACTAGAGAGTTTGCAGAATACATTTGTAAACCTTGTGCTTGTAACCGGAACCTTTCATACGCATTAATACAAGTGGTGTTAATCGTTGAACCTTGTGTGTTTTGTGTTTATACTTGTCTCAACTCGGTTGCACTCTAGCTTGGATTCCGCACTTGCTAGTGTGTTCATATAACAAGGATAAGGTTTGACCTCATCTCCGGAGAGGGACCTACACATTCACATAACAATAATAATATACATAACACATACTTTTGTTCAGCCAAAGAATCGGCCCCCATTATTATACTATTATCCATATCACAACAGTGGCCTAGTTCCATGAATCTAATAACAACCAACATGCACAATTCATCAATCTAATCACATTATACATGGCACAGTATCACCCATTCTCAGTCATCTCCATTACTAACGGAATCATTGAATTGGTTAAAACACATTGCCTAGCCATCAATCGCACAGTGATGATAATTATTACTCATGCAACACTAATAATTATGCCAATCTATATTACCCACAAGAAACCATTACATATTTAATCACATTATTTGTCTACTGCTACAAGTCAATATCAACCCAAGATGTATTTAAATGAATACAATACATCAAGAACTCAACAAGCATGATAGAACTAACCTGAAAATGATATTCACTAAGACAAGGAGGGTGACTTCTAAGGAAAAGACTTCGACAAGAATGAGAGGGGGGTTTCTCCTGCCGAACGTAACGTATGGAAGTAGGGTTTTGTTTGGTATGATGCGATGATGGGGACTTTAGAGATGTTACGCTCATTCAGTTATAAAGCCAATACTAACAAGTGGGCCAGTCCAAATAATACATGTAATGGTTGGGCTATTATGTTAAATAACACAAGGTGGGCCGAGGTCCAGTTCAACAGAAATAAGGACTAGCAAATGTGTAATGGGCTATGACTCGTGTTGTGGGCCGGTATATTGTCGAGTTTTTAAATGTGAGAGTGTGGCCCAAAAGATGTGCGGCCCAACCACATAGTTAACCAGTTATCGTACTTGTAAGTTCAACGAAGTTATATGAAGGAAAGAAAACGAATTGGAAATTAATATCACGAAATTAAACGTCGCTAACCTTGAGAATTCGAGTTGTCACAACATCAAACACTGCCAATTTCATTGGAAGAAGAGAGATAGGAATAGAATGATTCTTAATAGATATGGAACAACCATCAAGAATAGAAGATGCAGTTTCTGTGGTTCCATCAGCATGTTCTACCTCATACATAATATCTAGAGTTCTTATCGGTAAGTATAATAGTTTGCTAAACTTAATATCTACAAATGACTTATCAGCACCCGAATCCAATAGAACTCTAGCAAAGATATCATTGATCAAGAATGTACCCATTATGACATTATTGTCGTTCACAGCCTCCCTAACATTCATCTGAAAGGCCCGGGCATTTCCCTTTTTAGCCTCTCCAGGCTTAGAAGTGTTTCCTTTGGCATTCTTGGGGCAGTTAGTCTTAATGTGCCCCTTTTCATTACAGCCGTAGCAGACGACATCCTTAAGATCCTTGCATTCTAGGGTCTTATGCCCTTTTCTTCTTGAAGATGCCATAAGGTTTTACCTAAGAATCAGAGTGACACTATCCCAGTGCCTACGGTTGCAGGTCTTGCAAGTCGGTTTCTTATCTGACCTACCTTGGTTCTTGTTGAACCCAGACTTGTTTTTCTTCTTCTTTGAGTTCTGGGAGTTGTCATCCTCCCTCTTTCTTTTTCCGTCAGGCTTAGTTTTGACTGACTTACTTCTCACCACATCCAGGGTGAGTGACAAAGATAGATCCATAGCGGATCTATAGAAGTAGGCTTTGAAGCCTTTACCATGCCCTTGATTTTAGGTGCCAAACCACCTATGAAACGCGCAATGCGTTTGGGCTACAGGGAGATCAAATAAGGTATTAACCTTGAAAGAGTGTTGAAGTCGGTCACGTACTTCCGTTCTTCATCGTGAGAGTCAGGAAATCTGACTCCATCTTTTCCACCTCGTGCTGTGGAGAGTAGGTGTCCTTAATCTGGTCCACAAACTTAGACCATTCAAGGTTATATAAGGGGATCTTCCCCATGGATTGGATCATGGCTTTCCACCATGTGAGGGTCTCGCCCTTAAATGACTGTGATACAAAATTCACATTATCCTTATCAGCACAGCCGCTGATGTCAACCACCGTCTCCATTTCATGGAGCCACCTCATGGCGTTGATCGCCCCTTTCTCTCCATTGAAGTCACAGGGCTTGCAGGAGACGAAGTATTTGTATGTACACCCGTCTCTAAACGAATAGGGTTTATCTTGAATCACTAACTTCTTGGGTTCACTCTTCTTAGTTGAAGAATGAACCGAGCTCCCCCTGCGAGCTGATGAATGTGGTTTTGATAAGGACTTGGAGCGAGTAGCACTCGACTCTTTAACTTTTTCCATTAAAGTATTCATGGCTTGCCGACTGTCGTGTCAATCATAGCCTGGAGATCTACACCATAATCATTGTGGTTTAAATTTGCAGCATCATTATCGTTATTATTGTTATGACTGCTGGTTGCTTCATCCGAGTTTTCCTACCCGTAAGCTTGGTACTAAAAACCAAAAATAATCAATTGCTGAGTTGTAATATAATAATTGGTCACCACATTTAATGACTTAACAAGCCATGGTATTATTAAACCATATAAGCTATTTACATTTTTAACGTATGTTGTTTGAAATTAATTAAATATGTTTTAGCCTAGGTCATAAAAGGACCATTAATGACATTTAAGGTTTGGACGTAGTCCATTACCTGTTATACGGGGGATCACAATGTCACAACTGTCTTTGTCGCATTGACAATATAATATGGCTTGTAGGCAAATCAATTGATATCACAAGGATGTTAAAAATAAATAATCACCGCACTGATGATATTAGTCATGATCGCATTGATCATATAGACTATGAGGCTTGGGCGTAGCCCATTAACTTGGACAGGGAACCATAAAGGTCACAACTGCCATTGTCCCAATTGACAATATAATATAGCCCGTAGGCAAATCATCACTTAGGATGACATAAATGATCATTGCATTGATGATATTAGCCATGATCTAACTCGATCATATAGGCTATAACGTTCGGACGTAGTCCATCACCTTGACGGCTAGTGTGGTTCCTTAAGTGACACTGTCAGGAGTATTAACATTACTTGAATGTTAACATAGAATAATTGTCTTAATGGTTAAACAATAAAACCATGGTCGCATTGACCATAAAGGCGTGGAGGCTTGAACATAGTTCACCACCTCTGGATAGAAGGGATATTCTTCCGTAACTATCATGATAGAAGGGCTAATCATCCTTAACCACCATTTAAAAATTGTCAATTAATGTGAACTTGCCACTTGACGGATCGATAAAGTTTGAATTAAAGTTGAGACGATCGCTTGAAAAGGATGTAATGAAATACACATATAATAATAATTCTAAAAATTTACCATTAAACATTATGAAATTACAATACGTGCCTTAAATAGGACTTTGAAATAACTTAACTAACTTGTCCACGTATGGACTGAAAGGAAATACAAGTCCATGCAGGGACCAAAAAGGTAAACATGTCCTCTCAGGGACCAAAAGATAAACATGTCCACACATGGACTAAAATGAAATAACATGTCCACGCAGGGACTTTTGGAAATAAACAAATACATGATATATAAGAAAGCCTTCATTCGTATTTCTTCCCCTTGATCAATTTAGTGAGCTTTTTGAAGAACTTGCTAGTCTTCCTCTCACTCTTTTCAGCCCGTCGCTGAACATTTTCCACCCTATCCAAGGCCTGGTTGATGGCCTCGAGTTATTACGGTGGTAGTGGTTGTGGCTGAGGCACAACTGGATATTGGTATCCATAACTTGGATAACCAAAAGGTGGGAAAGGAGATGGATAAGTGGCATTATGTAAGACTGCTTGCATGTATGGGTCGTACGAAGGCGCCTGGTAGTTAAAATCTACCGGCGGCGAAGGTTCAAAGGGGTTGTACCCAGACGTAGCTGGATAGGAAGGAATTGTGTTATCAAAACCCACTAGTGGTGGTGGTTGAGCAAACGTCGCAGGCATTGTGTCAACCAAAAGTTTCGTGTTCGAGGGTCCACCCATTTATGGATCCTCAGGAATAGGTGGGTTGGTAGATGGCAGTGGTGGTAGCGGACTTGTCCACGGTCCCATGCACACAGACATGCGTGCGTTATGTCTTTTCCTAGGTGGCCCAGGAGGTGGTTGTGGTTGCTCCACAATTGGTAGTGGTTGTGGATGTTCCCCTGGCTCCAAATGCACATCCTCTTGTGGAGGTGGCGGAGGTGGTAAAGGAGAATGATAGGAGGGCGTGTAAGAAAAAAGTTAAAATGTCCCTAGTATTGGTCCCATTCATTAGGACCTTGGTATGGTGACCTTGCATAAGAAGCAGAACCACTTGAGATCTCGATGGGTGAGCTGGCGTCCCCGATGGCGGCATTTCTGGATCTGGATCCTCGTCCACATCCATGTTTTGGTTCACATTATATTCCAACTGATTTTGTGCAGCTAGAGGAGTGTTAGTGTATTGGTTCGGCTCAAAAGACCCGTTAAAGGAATGTGAATGAGAGTGGTGAGAAGAATGGTGAGAATGGGATCGTTGCGAGTGGTACGAATGGTGATACGAAGGTGTCGAATCAACGGAATGCCTTGCGGATGAATAAGAATTCCCCCAATCCAGGAAGGGATCCGAGTCAAATTAAGGGGATGGTAAATGATGTGAAGGTCTTGCATGTCTTGAAGGTCCTACCCTCCTGGGACCTTAACCTCTTCCCATTCCTCTGTGTCTTGGCGGCATTTTCAATTAGCAACCTGCCAAAAATCAAAGAAAACAAAATATATATAAACTTAATAAGGATGAGAATTAAACCTAGGTCATTTTTCTAGACTCGGAAGGTCTAAGTAATATGCTATTGTGTCATTTGAGATTAAACACAAAAGGCTAGTGTTTAATTCACTCACACGTTGGCTCTGATACCAACCTGTCAAACCCCGAATTTCCACACAAATCCCGGTGGGCCAGGGTGGGGAGTATCCTGACGTAAGATTGGTATCGTCATAGTAAATTAATCACAGATAGCACGGCGGAAGTCTTGGGGTATCAAATATTGTTACAATCTAAATGTCCAAATATTCAAATAATATACAGACAGCTCGTAATAATAAAGATCCACATGCAGATCAAATAAATGTACAAAAGGTAGATCAACAGACTAACAGGCTTATGCAAAGGAGTTCCAAATTCCTCTTCTAGCATTACCGAGCAACTTGCAGTCTATTTACGTATTTGCACCTGTAACTTAGTCTTTTAAAAATACGTTAGTTTTCACTGATAAATACAATCAACTGACACCTTTTGAAAACATTTTTAAAATTGTTCTAGGTGCACAAGGCACATGTTTTATAAATAACATGGGACAACTAAACATAATCTTGTATACAGTTTTACATGCCTGTCAATACATATGGGGCCCAGTACTAAACACCGAGACATGATTAACCGATACACCACTTAAACCTACAAAGGAGTTATCCCTAACTTGTGGGTAAGCAAACATTTTTATATAGCATTAAGCATCTGTCGGGTGTATGCCTACACCTCGTGCTTGGTCGTGGCCATTAGTAACTTAAATGAGCCGAGGATATCCAGGACACGGTCGCGTTAACCCCCAATGTTTAAGTTATCAGACAAAACAGATTAAAATGGGTTATGAAGATTTTGTTGCCACAATCCACCATATGATCCCATACCCAACCAAGCGGTAATAATTTACCGTACCCCAAGCCCATATAGGGAAAGTAGGTTAACAGTATTTACCTGAGCTAATACTTGTCTTAATATGCAAGGTTTATAAATAACTCAGCCATTAATCAATTGACAAAGAGTAGGTAGTAATTTACTGAAAGGCTCTAGTCTGGAATGAGGGTATAAATAACCAATTAGAATGCTAACGGGTCTTATTCAAGTCGTAGACTTAGACCGGTTAGCTTAAAATATCAAAAACGGTACGATACGCTTGATTAAGAGATGACCGGAATAGAATGTAGTTTAAACCCAACAAGTACTAAGACTAGTATAATATGGGTAAACAAATAACATTCTAGAATTTGAAGTAAAAATGATAAGGTTTGACCCGTTTCTGTAAACTTATGCAAACTAATCAAATAAGCCTAACCGTACGCATATAAACGATAACGGGTAACCGGATGAGTCATGAATAAGTTCTATATTCCAATATACTTTAAATAAGTTGTAATATCAGTAGTATATTAACTTATATGCCCGTTAAGGTTTTAAAATCAAACTATGCCTCATAAGGGCGTTTTAGTCACTAAGTGACGTATTAAAGGAACTTGCATATAAACTGATGTTATAAACATGACCATTTTGTTAAAATATTATATTTTGATATAATATCAGTAAGTAATAAACATATGTGAATTTTATAGTTTAAGACCAAAATATGCACCGTAGGGGCATTTTGGTCATTTCACACATAGTTTAATAACTTATTTGGGTATCTGAGTTATCAACATATACCTACTGTAATAATATTGTAAATAAGTTATAATATCAGTAGGTAACAAGTTTTGATTGATAGTTATGGTTTAAAACCATACTATACGCCAAAAGGGCGTTTTGGTCCTTATATGACGTAATTTACGGTCTTATATAAAAACAGAAGTTATGATCAGGTTCATACTGTCAGAATATGTTATTTAATATAACATAATAGTAGGTAATTGGTTTTATATAAAAAATATGGTTTAAAACCATGTTATGTGCCAAAAGGGTATTTACGTCATATTAGGACTTAATTCAAGAACTTGCACTTAAACTCAGGTTGTAAACTGTTTTGATATCCCAAAATATTTTAATTATGATATTATATCAGTAGGTAATGAGTTTGATATGATAAATTATGTTCAAACCATATTATGTGCCGAAAGGGTACTTTGGTCATTTTAAAACATAATTTACGATCTTTTACGAACACTCAGTTTATAATCAGTTTAATAACATCAAAATATGTTAATTACTTTAACATATCAGTACATAAGTCATTTTCAAGTTCATTAGTGATTAATAACGGAACTTGAACAAATACTCAGAATATGATTATAATCGTGTAATATAACCTCAGAGGGTTATGCTACATTAAATTACGATCATAATGCAACCTTAAATCAGTAGCAAACTATTCTAAATCGGGTCAGAATCGAAAGTGAAAACAAAAGTCAAACTTTGCGAATTTCGGTTACGAACCAACCTTAAAATTGGAATTGACGAGCCGAACATGTTTACACATGTTCTAATAATTATTACCAAGTTATTTAAGTGTTAAAACATGATTTATAACATCTACATTATCAGATTATAACATTTATGAAATCTACCCGTTTGACTTTTTAAAGCATTAATCTTTGACCCGTTAATTGACCCAGTAAACGTGATTTTCAGGAGGTGCCCTTTTAAGGGATTAACACCTACTTAATTACGATCGCATAGCCATGTTCATCTCGAAAAATGGCTGGACCATTAAGGAGTAAACTGAAACACAAAATATTTATCGAAAATGTTTGACTTTTGGCTTTAAAAGCCTAATGAATGAAAATGCAAGGGAAAGGATCACTTACAAGTGAACCTCTGATGAAAAAGAACTTAAATTGAAGCTCCCTTCAGTTAGGAATCTCCAGGAGATGAGAGGAATGTGAAAACACGAATGATCAAGGAAAAAGTGTTGCAACAACACTCTATTTATAGTGTTGGAGGGATTATGGAAGTGATCAGAGGTATCTTAGGGGCTTAGGAGGTGCCTACACGTGTCCTCTAACGTGGCATAGCAGTTTAGGAGGTCATGGTTTCAAGTTGGGAGTGTTTTGGCAGCATGTGTGGGCTGCAAGCAAAATTTTCGCAGCTAGCAGACTTTTGCGGACCGTATAGGTCCTGTGTATGCGGTCTATAAAGGGCTTCGGCCCACAAAACAACTTTTAGCTTTGACACCTTTAGTTTCTTAACTCCAATACTTGAATGCATTATCATAAATGGAACAAATAGCCCTTCATGGCCAATGTTTGGCACACCCGAGAGTATGACCGAATATCATTAAGCGCCCAGTTCGTTAAAGGGTCACTCAGGGGTGTAAATTAACATGTTGACGCCTTTAGTCCTCTAATTATCAAACTTTTAAATAATTTCACAAACGATCCCTGTCATCAAATAAGTGGCTTATTTGTGAGTACGGATATCGTATAAGGTCACTCAGAGGCATAGTTTCAGCATGTTGACACCTTTAGTCCCTCCACATTCATACTTCCACAATTGGCAAAATTAGTCCTTCCTAGCCAACATTAGGCACAATTAGGAATAGGGATACAGTCAGGCACAAACTTTTCCAAGACCTTGGGCGAATCCACATCGTTATCTAAAACACCTAACTCTCGACACACAAGAACCGCTTTAGTCTCGTACCATAACAAGGACGATGAGGCACTATCCCCACCGTCCGTCTATCGCGGGCTTGGACGAGAAATATTAGATGAATCAACGGCTGTAGGAATCTTACCTGGAGAAGAAGGATCGGCTCCTTTTTGTGATAGAGGGTAGGACATATCCACATCTCCCCTTGCAACCAATCTTGTATCAGTATCAACAAATGATAAGGGGGTCGTAGCAACATACGACCGATCTCGAGGAGTTTTCCCCTTAGTCAGATGAGCTGGCATGTTATCTAATAAAGCTCCGGAAGCCGAGAAAGCTGGAGTTCACTCTGGATCATCTTCCACAGTAACCACCTAATGAGAAATAGACACAGACTTAGGCCTTTTAGGCTGCTCCGGATTTGAATCAGACTTGGACGCCTACTTACGGCGACGTTTCATGGTTTCCTTCGATTGCAATAACACCTCAGCCCCCTCATCCACCGGACCTTCGTCTTCAATAGATAGGTGTTCGCTTCTATATAGAATCACCTTCCCAGCTGAACCACCCTCCTGAGATCCCCGAGCATCACCTGACTCCAAAGATTTCCCTTGTCACCAGCCACCGCCGAAGCATTCCTAATAGGAGAAACATTAAGTATCTGCTCTGGCGGGCCGAGCCCGAATCTCATTGACCCTAGAAGCAACCGTGTCATGAATTTGGTACAAATTTTCATTCACTATGACGAGGTACGGCTCTCCCTCCTTAGTCTTGGTAGCCCGTATCTCGAACTCATGTACCTCAAAAGACTTCAAGCAAAGAGCTTCCTTTAAACCCATAACTGCACAATAAACAAACAATAAAGCTACTATTGGTTTATCTTCATAAAAAAAGGGGAACAGGGAAGAGTATAGACTACAATAGAAATACAGACTCTATTATGAGCTATACTAACCCGCTCTGTTCCGATGACTCGTTGGATAATAATCAGGTTATGGCCAAATTGTGTTTATCTTCATCATGACAAGGATGTGTTCTACAAGTTTCTGAATCCAAACGAATTCTTTAATAAATGAGGAATATAGAACTTTGTCCTACACAAAACCCTCCGGAAGGGGTCCGGGAAGGGTCGACCTTCTTAACCTCCACGTCATCTCCGTAGGAATGAACTGGTCATCCACCAAGAAGAAATGATCTTTCCAGTCCTTCATACTTGTTGTAATCCAGGAGAAGCACATAGCATTCTTGTTCCTTACTTAAAAGGTATACCAATATCCGGTTCGATTTAATTTATAGAAGGCTCGAAACTCATCGAATTCCGGGTCGGAACCAAGAGCACGTCACGATAACTCAAAATGATTCACCTTGGCTAAGCCAAAGGGATTCATCTGAGACAAATGTACTTGGTGAAACATAAGAACATCTATAAAATACGGGTAAAAAGGAGCTTATAGTTACCGTAGTAAAAAACCCTAGTATAAACTGATATCTTTCCAGGCATGAAAGGATAAATCGGAGTATCGTTCTCAGGAAGAACTAGGTTAAGGATGAAGGGACATGATATTTCTCAACAAGCCAGTTTAATCTCGATTGGGTTAAAATATTAAAACTGGCCGTAAGATTACTCTTGTTCGAGATAATGACAAGAAGAAAGAACTACGAACCTGATGTAATGACAGAAGCTCGAAGGTGAAAGGTTAAAGAAGACTAAGACAGAAATTAAGAGGAAGAAGAAAGGTGAAAGATGAAAAAGATTTTTTACTTTCCCCCCTTTATATAGACGATGAAAGAAGTGACAGCCCATCACCGCCTCATTTTGAACAATAAGAGAGTGGCGCGTCATCAGCATGACGTACTCAGAACGTCACAACGAATAAAACGCCATGAAGTAGAGGGACTTGATGAGGTAATGTTTAACTCACCGAACCGAACATCGCATAACCAGGATCGAACAACATGCTCCAGCGTATGAAGGATGTCTAGCCTAAAGGATCTTTTCTAACTAACTAAGGGCCCACAACCATAAGCGCTTGACAATGACTGATTCGGCCATAACTCCCCTTTCCACGTCAGCATACCCCCAAGTATAAATACCACACCTAAGTCTTCTGAAGGGGTAATTAGTACTTTCTCTCTCTACAATCTCCAACTCTCTCACTGACTTATCCATGTACTTCCCATTCAAGTTCCAAGACTCTGTTTTCACTTAGCTTGAAGCTACTGATCCTTGAGTCTTTAAATACTATATACAACAACGAGCAAACGTATAGATAAAATACAACAATATGCAAATTAATGATTCAAACAATGTCTTTAAGAAAAATGTTAACTGCACCTTCTTGTACAGACCTTTCGATGCAAGAATAAACAAATTGTCGTTAATGGATTTTGGTTAAGAATCGTGTTTGACATGGGTCTTCTAAAATAGATTTTGCACCTCTTCTTAGAGAATGCGTCTATATCATAAGGTAAACAAGCGAAGCAATATATGTACTATTGTAGATGGCCCTCATGCGTGAGATAGTACCGAGTATAAATGTGTTTAGAAGAAAATGAAAAATTGAAAAGTTCTTATGTCTAAACAATTGATGATGTCAGCGGGTGTTGCACCATCCGCTTGAACCAACGTTAAAAAAATCCAAAGTTGGCTCTCAAGTAGCGACGTGATGTGTGAAGTGTAAAGTGCGCCATCAAAGTGGACATTGCAACCATGCTATGCATCTGCGTGTGATGGTGTGAGTTAGGGTGCTTAGGGTCCTCAATAGTGTTATGTTGATGCATTATTTTGGTGTCTGTAACTTGTCTTTATTATCGTTGTATTTATACGGTCATTTATATTATCGAGTCTGTAATTCGCCGTCGACCAAGTCGGATATCTTCCTATCCTACTTGTACCCGACAAGTTTGTCTCATTTGTTATGTATGGTTAATGATAATGCATGTTGCATATGTGGTAAAATATGTTGTTTGTGTGTTTATCTGCTGCAAACTATTTGACAGTTTGCAGCACACAACATTTGCAGCCCTCGACGAAACTCTAAGTTTCGTCGAGCACTACATGACGAAACCCTCTTATGGTCATATTCTCCATGTTTCGTCAGGATGGGTGACGAAACCCCTAGAGTTTCATCATCCATGATGTTTCGTCAGGCCCACATAAAGTTTCGTCAGGCCCATGTGATGTTTCATTTAATGTTGGGCCTGGGCTGCTATATAAACCACACATGGTTTCATACTAAAACCATGAGAGCATACCCTGAGAGTTTTACTTCAAACTGTGTGTGTATCTGTTTGAACCGTGTTCTCATCTAATCAATTGACTGTGATTCATTGGTTACCCTTCTGTTGTTACTATCTATGTTTGGTTTGGCATAGTCACGAGGATTCCGCACTCATGACCGTGTTTGTGATAAACAAGAGATTTGGTTTCGTTATCGATCCTCGGAAATCAAGACCTACAAGTGGTATCAGAGCATTGGCTCTTATCCTTGTTTAAAATCAAACATAGTTCGGATTTTATCAAGTGTTGAAACTGGTTATTGTTGTTTTTCTAAAAATTGTTCTTGAAAAGTTCATACATTTCTGGAAAAATCTTCTTAAAATTGTTGATCTTGTTGATTTGCTAAAAAGTTTTATCAAAAACCTTGTTAGTTTGATTGTTCACGAGATAAAACCGGGTTTTTAGTGAAAGTTTTAAGCAAATTTGTTGTTCGGAAAATTTGTCAGGTGAAATCTTGCCAGAAAGTTCATATATTATGGGATTGTTCTTCATATCTTCATCAGAAATTCAAAGTGTTCTTGAATATTTCTTGACTTTAAAATTAAATTGAAAATTGGAAATTGGATTAAAATATTAACACCATGCTTGGTTTGGTAAGTTAGGCATGTTGTGAGTTGATATTGGGCGTTCCGTGTCAGTAAAAGATAAGATTTCAAAGAAAATCTCACCAACTTTCACCAACTATCTGTGACCATTTTCGACGAAAGTCATAATCGACGAAACCCCCTTGAGTTTCGTCACAAGGAATTCTGACGAAACCTCTAGAGTTTCTCCATAAGGAACTTCGACGAAACCCTTAGAGTTTCGTCAAAGGTACTTCGACGAAACTTATCGAGTTTCGTGGAGAGAGTTTCGTCGAGATCGTTTGTCAATTTTCAATAGAGGACTTTTAAAAGTGATTTAACATTCTGTTTTCAAGTATGTAATCAGGTATTCACCTTTATATATCAATCACGAGTAGTACGAGTCCATGGGATTGGAGTACGGACCCACGACCAGGTCAAGATCAAACCTCCGCAGCCGCGTGGTTAAGGAATGTCATGCCTCCACAATCTATAAGTGCAAGTCAATGGGCATTGGTGACAAATCAGAATCAAAGCATTCAAAATCTTTTGCTTAGTGAGAGTGAAACAGGAAGCAATAATCGCCTGCCAAAGTTGAATCACATGAACGACTATCCATCTTGGAAGGGTCGTTTTCATACATATGTTCTAGGGCAAAATACTGAATTATGGACGTGTTTCACTTCTCCATACAACACAGCCCTAAAAGAAGCAGGTTCAAGTGCTGCGACATTGGCGAATATGCTAGAAGATGACAAGAAAGCGTATGATCTAGAGAAGAAGGCCTTTGATATTCTTACGCAAGCACTCCACAAAGACATCTATCATCAATTCTCTTATTGTACGAGCACGAAAGCTTTATGGGATGCCTTGGTAGCGAGAGGAAAAGGGAATGCAGCTACTAGAAAGACACGCCATGATCTATTGAAGATGGAATTCGAATCATTTCAGTTCTTGGAGAATGAAACCCTAAATGATATGACTACTCGTTTTTATCATTTGATTAGTGAAATGTATTCTTATACTGTTCTTGCAACTCAACAGGAAATGGTTGCACGGTTTGCTGATGCTCTACCTCCAAAGTGGAGCCCATTCATTGAGCTTTTAAAGCATACGAGCGTTTTAGATGCTGTCAGTATCTATGAGTTCTTTCAAAAGTTGGAGCATAAGAACAAAGAGGAAATCCGGAAAGCTAAACGGATAGCACTTCCTCAAAACACGGAGATGTATCTGGGAGGTTTTAATCCTGCAGCTAGCTCCAGTTCCGTTCAGCAACCAAAGCTACAAACGACATTTATGTCAAATATAAGCTCTTTTTCGTTTCCACAATCAGCTCCACCTCAGGGTTTCGACCGAGTGCTTATCATCCGCCAGCGCATATGATTGCTCAAGCTCTTGCTTTTTCTAAATCGCAACACGATCCAAGTGCATGGCTACCAAAACCCCAACCTCCACCTCAAGTTTCCACTACTCAACCTCAGTTTGATCCAAGTGCTTATCTTCAAACAATCTCAACCACAAGCCCAACCACAACAACAGCAAGCACATTATACCAACAATCCTAAACCCCAAAACACCAACACAGTCAGAGTTCATACTTCAAACCTCTCGAAAGTTAGCATTGAAGAAGCGATGGAGCATCTAAGGAAATGGAGAAGTTCCTCTCTGAAGACGGATCTTTTTCTTATCAAACTACCTTTATGGAAAATGTCTCAAGCTATACGAGTCAGGTAAAGTCCGACACCCCTGCTCCTAGTGTTTGTAACTTATGTGCAGATTTGAAGCTGGAATCTGAAAAGGTTCATAGTCATAATCAAAGTTTGGTTATTGAGTTGTCTAAGTGCAAAGAAGCAAATATGGCTTTAGTTAGAAATGAAAAGGATTTAAAATCTGTAATTGAAACCTTAAAGAAAAGTGTTTCCGAACTGACAAAAAACGTTTTTAACAAACAAATTGGTATTAATAATTACATTAATATCATCGAGGAAACCAAGAAAGATCTAGCCATTGCTAAATGCGAGCATGATGCAATCAAGCTCAAATTGGAGAGTTATTCTAACTCCCGATATGTGCTTGATCACATCATTGACGCTCAACAACTGAAAGGAAACAAGAAAGGCGTTGGGTATAAGAAGTGTCCGCTCCCTATGAGACACAACTATACTCATACGCCCGATGAAGAAGAAATGCCACGTTTTGAACCCAGTGTGCCTCTTGATTATGAGGAAATTACTACTGGATTAGGGTTCAAACCGGACAGTTCCTCGGGTACCTCATCTGAAGAAACAGAAACTTCAACGTCTACGAATCAAAGTCCTCCAACTGTTGATGACTATGACTCGTTTGATTATGAATCAGATGTGAGTGACCAGGATGAATCACTTGATAAAGTGAACGGAGTAGACATTCTGATTGAGAATCATATTCTTTGTGATCCTCCTACTCCTGTTGTGCAACCTTTTGCCAAACAAGTGATTAATCCTGTCAAGGAAGTGAAAGAATCTGTGTCTGCTGTTAAGAGCAATAATGTGTTGTATACTTTGGTCGGTGATGCTAAAATTTATTCTGACAAAGATTTTCCAATTAAAAACGTCAACCCATCCTTGATTGATAAAGTTTTTGAAGATAATACAAGTAAGTTTTTGGGAAAGACGATCCCAGGAGTTGTTGTAACTCAATGTGATCCTATTCCAAAATCAGAAGTAAGAAAACATTTTGGAAATGCAAAATTACCGATAAAGAAACAACCTAATTGTTGGATCTAAGTTTCTTTTTGATTGTATTTTCGTTTGAAATTAAGATGGAAATGAAAAAGTTGTGCAGCGGAATTAAGATGAAAGCAAACTTTGCATACAATCAAACGAGAGTAATACTTTAATCAAACATCTTTACACAATGAATCGAAAGATTGAATTTGTTTCAACAACGATTACAATGATTGATGAATGAATGCAAACTCCCCCTCAGCCAGAGCTCAGTAGTTTGTTCGTGCAAAGAAGACGATGTGATCAAAAGAGCTAATAGAACAGTACAAAGTACTGAACTATTTATAGGCACTTGCAAACTACTGAGCATCTTAGCTGACGTCACCATGAAAGTGACATCTAACCTCCTAACAAACTCTAACCTCTGATCTATACAAACACTGATGTACTAACTACTGCTATTACAATTTATTACATAAAAGACACTTAAACAGCTGCTGCATCCTTCCATTGCTGCGAATCCAGCAGTGCTTGTCCGGATCAGCAGTACTTGACTCACGGCAGTAGATTGAGTCAGCAGAGCTTTGGTCTTCTATCAGTCTTTAACATTTGGCAGTAGATGCAAGGCAGCAATTATGGATCAGCACTTGGTAAGATCAGTAGATAGGAGGTCAGCAGATACAAAGCCACTTTCAAGGGGAGAGATTTGCATGAACTAACTGTAATCATCTGCTTATTCTGGATCCACTGCTCTGATCCAGTTTTGGCTTTAATTATCTATTCCTCTGATAGGGTTCAATCCCAACAATCTCCCCCTGGAACAGATAATGCCAAAACTCTTCATTATTTGTGGAATACTTTATTGCCTCATCAACAGCTCCCTTATCTGACCTTTAAATTGTAATTCAAAGTCTAGGGCATCTGTATCTTCATCATCCCTGCTAAGTGGAAGATCAAGGAGATCCTGCCAATCTTCAAGACTCAGGCCAAGAGCTTGTTCCCTTGATATTTTCTCCACTACTCCACCAGACCTGAGCAAAGTCAATACGCAGGTCTGTTTGTCAGTTTCCCACTTTTGTATTTTTGAGCCTGGTGGGTTTCTTGGGAGATGTTTATTTGCAGAAGTATTTGGTGAGGCTGGCCTGTTCATGGCTGGCTGAGCAGCACTTGCAGATTGTTCCAATTCAAGATCTTCTTTTATCATTACTTCCGTGCCTGCTTTTACAATGGCATCTCCAGCTAATAGATCTTGAATTGTTTCCATGCTAAACTGGTTTTTGCTCCTTCTTTTGTAGATGGCAGCACCAGCTGGAGCAGTGGTTCTTTTGACTTGCAGCTTTGGTGGTCTTTTTGAGACCTCTGCTTTGGAATAGTCAGGCTTTTGTGGAACTCTTGGATCTTTCTTCCTAAGTTCCTCTAATTTTTTATAGGTTGCCCTGACTCTATCTTCT